>JAQIXG010002570.1:0-17336 GCA_034700105.1 Oconnorella tubifera | reverse complement strand
CCTCACTGAGAACGTACCAGCCGGCAGTGGTTAGGAACACCACTGACAGTAGCCCTGTGCGCGCTGAACTCCTTAAACTGCTGGGATACGTGGGGGCCAAGAAGACCCTTATTTCTGTCTTTGCACTTAAGTTTTCTACCTTAAACACCGATATAATATAACATATTTAGCTACTACTTACCATACAATTTTGCTTACTGCTTAGTTTACTTATGGCTGTATTTACTACTGATATACAATAGATCTTTTTTGATATTTTTCTTCTCCAAAATGACGACTGTCAAACCTAAAAGGGGTCAATCGGTAGATGATGTTAAGTTATCAGATGAACAAAAGGCTGTATCCTGTTTGAGATGCAAATTAATAGTTAAAAAAGAAGATAAAGGGGTTTGCTGCGATATATGTGTCAACTGGTTCCATATTCAATGTGAGGGAATTTCTAATGAGCAGTATAAATTTATGATTAAAGAGGAATGTAAAGTAATGCACTGGTTTTGTAAGGACTGTGAAACTGATACGTTGAGCACCGGCAAGCTATTCATTCACTAAAATCTTGACAGGATAAGTTTGAGGCAGAGATTGAAGGCGTAAAGAAAATCCTGAAGGCACATGAGCTTGAGATGAAAGAGAGACCTACTAAAGATGATGTAAGAGTTTTCATTGACAATAAAGTTGCGAGAGAAATTAAAGATAGACCTACAAAGGAAGAAGTCAGGACAATGATGGAAACTAAGTTTGCTGAGTTTGATTTGATACAGACGGAAAAAAGTAAGCAAGTGGAACCGAGTTGGGCTGATATTGTTTCTGTGGAAGCATGTGGAATCTAAAATGGGCCAAGTTTCCGATAATCTAAGTCAAGTACAAAAGGTCTTGGCAGAAACAAAGAAAGAAGCTCTTGAAGTGAAAGATAACGAAAGCCGCTCTAATAATTTAATTATTTATAGAGTGCCAGAAGTTGGTGAAAGTAATGAAGATAGAATTAGACATGACAAGTCATACTGTCATGAGCTCTTCAATGAAACACTTGATGTGGACTGCTCCTAGGAGGACATTAAGAAGATTTTTAGACTGGGCAGAAGATTTTTAGACTGGACATTAAGAAGATTTTTAGACTGGGCAAAAGTGATCTACTGGCGATGCCAGTAGATCACTGCTTATCCAAATGAGGGAAAAGTGCACTAAAAACCGAGTCTTGGAATCTTTATCTAAGCTTAGAAATGCTGACGATAAGTTCAAAAATATTTCTTTAACTCATGACATGACCATAAATGAGAGAAGTGAATGTAAAAGTTTAGTTAGTGAAGCGAAAATGAAACAGAGCCAAGAAAAGGGGGAATTTATATGGAGGGTAAGAGATGCTCCAGGCCTGATGAAAATCATCAGGATGGTAAAAAATTAATTAAGTCATATTTAAGTTTCAATAAAGGGGTTCCCAGTAGGTATATTTTTAATCGGGACAACATTGTCCAAATATCTGAGGTAACTAAATCTAAAATTATATCAACTGGAGAATTAGAAATTGTCTATACCAAAGCTGATTGTTTTACAAACAAGAGAGAGGAATTTAATTTGTTTCTAAATTCAAAAATGTCAAAGCCTGACATTATTGCAATAACTGAAGTAAATTCAAAATCTTGTTTAAATAAAATGACGGAAAGTGAATTTAATTTAGAGGGATATAATATTTTTAGTATAAATGTTGGTGAAATAAAACATAGGGGTATCATTATCTATGTTAATAATAGGCTCCAATCTAACCATTTAGAAATTAGTACCAGTGTTCATTTTAATGAATATTTGCTTATTGAAATTCAGCAAGTGAATAATGAGAGATTTCTGTTCGGAACTTTTTATAGAAGTCCAAATAGTTGTTTACAAAATGACTTAAAACTGATTGAGGTTATAAATTGCATTGGTAAAAATAAGTATAATAATATTGTGTTAGTTGGAGATTTCAATTTTAGTATAATTAACTGGTCTAATTGGACAGCACTTGGTCATAATGACAAAATAGAAAACAAGTTTATAAATTGTCTTAGAGAAAATTTATTATTGCAGCATGTAAATAAACCTACGAGGGCTAGAGGAGACTGTAACCCTCATCTTCTTGATCTCATCTTAACCAATGGCCAATTTGTTGATGAAGTTGATTTTTTGAGTCCATTAGGAAAGAGTGATCATGCGATCTTACAGTTTGTCTGTAAGTTTTCATGCATGCTTTATAATAATGATAATAAACTTAATTATAATAAAGGTAATTATGATGGACTACGTGAATTTATGAATAGAGATTGGAAAGATGAATTTCATGCTCACTCTGCTTGTGCTGATTCTGTATGAAAATATTTTAAAGGAATTTTAAATAAGGGGATAATTCTTTTTATTCCATTAGCAGCAGGAACTGCGTGAAAAAAGAAGGAAAATTGGAGACGACCAATTTTTACTGCATTAAGAAAATTAATTAAAAGGAAACATAGACTTTGGACTAGATTCTGTGAAACTAAAAATAAAAAAGTTGAAAATGAATATAAACATATTAGAAATTTAGTGAAAGGCGAATCACGAAAAATTATACAGCACGAGCAGAGTGAAGGATCTAAAATGTGTAAAGATAACCCTAAGAAGTTTTGAAAATTTGTCAAATCTAAAATTAACACTTTTGGGAGTGTGGGAAATTTAATTTCAGACTCTGCATCTAATGGTGATGGTAAAATTCTAACGGATGATAGGGACAAAGCTAATGCTTTTGTGGAGTATTCTTCTGGAGTGTTTACTAAGGAATCTAATGATGACTTTGAGACATTATCTCAAATTATATCAATGGATTCAATGACTTTTCCTAGCATTAAAGAACATGATATATATGATAAATTACTGAGACTTAAACTTGATAAATCTCCCGGGCCGGATTCTGTTCACCCGAGGGTTTTACATGAAATTGGTGAACAAATTTCAAGTGCTTTTAAATATTTATTTGATCTTTCTTTGGATACTGGTCAGTTACCAGATGATTGGAAACAGAGTGTTGTCACTACTGTCCATACGAAAGGCAGTAAAGCCAGTGTTTCTAATTATCGTCCAGTATCTTTGACATGTATTGCTTGTAAGATTTTAGAGTCACTTTTAAAAGATCATATAATGGAATATTTTTTGTCAAATAATTTGTTCTCTTCTAAAAAATTTGGTTTCATTAAAGGTAGATCTATAATATTGCAATTAATTTCTATTATAGATAACTGGACTAGATGTTTAGATATTGGGGGACAGATAGATGTCATATATACAGATTTCGAAAAGGCATTTGATAAAGTGCCTCATAGAAGGTTATTGAGCAAATTAGTATCATATGGTAATAATAATAAAATTATTAAATGGATAGAATCATTCTTGTGTTTTCGAAGCCATCAGGTTAGAATTAATGGCAAATATTCTAAGTGCATGAATGTGACAAGTGGTATTCCTCAGGGAAGTGTATTTGATCCTCTTCTCTTTATAATATATATCAATGATCTGCCACAATTCTGTGGAGATAGTAATTTGTATCTTTTTGCTGATGATGCTAAATTGTTTAAACATGTACAAGACATCAATGATGCTGAATCTTTGAATGAATGTTGTCAGAGAATACTTCAATGGTCAGATAAATGGTTAATGAAGCTCAATTTTGATAAATGCAAGATTTTGATACTTACACCTGGCAAGCAATTAGTAGATCTACATATAATTTTAAAACTGATTCTGGAGCTGTAGATATTGAGAGAGTCAACAGCATGAGAGATCTTGGTGTTGTTATAGATACAGATCTTACCTTTAAAGAACATATCTATGAAAAAATTAATAAGGAGTATCAAATAATTGGAATTATTAATAGAAATTTTAAAAATTTGGAAAAGTTTTCTTTCATAACAATTTATAAAAGTATGGTTAGGAGCCATCTTGAGTTTGCTAATGCTATTTGGCATCCTTATAGAAAAGGATTAATTAAAGACATTGAAAAAGTCCAAAAGCGTGCCACTAAGTTAGTTAATGGTATTCAAAATAAATCTTATGAAGAACGCTTACAATATTTAAAATTGCCTACACTTAAATTTCAAAGAAATAGGGATGATATGATTGAAGTTTTTAAAATTCTTAATGTCTACTGCGATGCATTGGTGGTACCAACATTACATAAAGTGAAAACATCAGGACACATGGTAATTGCTTAAAACTAAAGACTGAACGTTATAGATATGACATAAGAAAATTTTCATTTATTAGCAGAGTTGTTAGCTTATGGAATTCATTACCTGATAGTGTCGTTAATTCTAATTCAATAAACAGCTTTAAATCTAATTTAGACAAACATTGGGTGAATGTAGATTTATATTATGATTACGAGGCAGATATGAAAGAGAGTTACTAAATAGATATCAAGTATACTTTGTTTGTTTGTATATAAATTATATTTTGTTTGTTTATACTGTATGTATATCTATGTATATTGATGTTAAATATACATTGTCAATGTATATTATTGTATATTTGTTATTGAAGTTATTCGCTATGATGTGGACATAGAGGCAAGTTGCCTACCGTCCATAATCCATGTTACGTTACGTTATAAACATGAATTTGATCTCAGAACCCTAATCACGTCCTAGCCCTAAATTAAAACCCCTATTGCATTCAATATTTTTCGTTATTCAACTTATTTAGAAGTTGCGTAATGAAATTTGATACTGAAATATTTTGATACACGTTATTTTGGTACAAACTCAATCTATGGTTAGGATTGAAAGTTGTGTTAGGGTATAGTGAAGGCTTAAGGTTAGAATCTGATGTAGTTGTTAGTGCTATAGTTAAGTCTAACTAGGGTTAAAAGTTAGAAATCGGTCTGTACTGATTTAATCTGAGAAATCGGTCTGTACTGATTTAATCTTGATTAGGCAAGTTGCCTACCGTCCATAATCCATGTTACGTTACGTTATAAACATGAATTTGATCTCAGAACCCTAATCACGTCCTAGCCCTAAATTAAAACCCCTATTGCATTCAATATTTTTCGTTATTCAACTTATTTAGAAGTTGCGTAATGAAATTTGATACTGAAATATTTTGATACACGTTATTTTGGTACAAACTCAATCTATGGTTAGGATTGAAAGTTGTGTTAGGGTATAGTGAAGGCTTAAGGTTAGAATCTGATGTAGTTGTTAGTGCTATAGTTAAGTCTAACTAGGGTTAAAAGTTAGAAATCGGTCTGTACTGATTTAATCTTGATTAGAACAGAAATGGTTTTGTACTGAACTGGTCATAATAATTGAGAGTTAAGGTGTCTGCTACTGTAGACATTTTAATTGATTTGAAAACTACGTTTAATCCACTGCACTCTGTTATCTAATCATAAGATTGGTAATATATTATAATTGCTGTTGTTAGTGCTTGGGATAAGCTAATGCATAAAAAGTGACTCAATTAGCTGCATTCTCAGTCCCTTATTGCATTCTTACTCCTTATTTATTTGTATAGAGTGCAATAAATTAACTCTTGAGATCTCTTTAAAGTCATTCTAATTATTTAAATGAATCTATGCACTATTAATTGCTGTTTGTGTATTTGTAGTGAATGTTAAGTGGGGGAAAGAAAAGTTTGATAAAGTGGAATGTAACACGGATGAAAGTCCTATTGAGTTTAAGGCAACACTGTTTTCTCTTTCTGGTGTCCATCCGTCAAGACAGAAAGTTTTGTTTAAAGGTGTAGCCATTAAGGTAATAAATCTTTAATCTAATTTTATGTTAATCAATAAGGTAATATAATGTTGTCTAATATAATCTAACTAATGTTGTAATTTATTTTGCAAAGTCGTATTTTTAAGTTTACGAGATCATTGAATGCTCTTTTATTAGCATACGTTTAATGATCTATTTAGAGTACCAGACTCAAAATGATGATTGTTTCTAATGTTTTCTGATATTATATCTGATTATTCTAAATTTTAATTTAATTTCATTCTTGTAACCAAATAGTCATCTCTTTTGCTGATGTTTCATTAAGTTAAACTACAAATAAATAAATAAGTTTAATACTTTCTGCGTAATTATTTATTAAATATCGGATTATTAAAAATATTTTGTAAGATCATTTTTATTCTGTAATTGTATAATTTTTATCCTATAATTTTCATTATAGGATGAAGACTGGGGAAATGTGAAGCTTTCAAATGTATGTAAATTTGTTGCATTGTTTTTTTCTAAATAGTGCAAAGTAGATTTTATATATTATAGACATTTATTTGAATTTTATATAGTACATGGCAATATTATAAACATTTTATTCATTTATTCAAGAAAAGTACATCAATCAAGTGTCAAAGATTAGCAATAGCAATATAAATTATACAATAGTTTAATATACAATGAATTATATGCAATATACAGAAAATTAAAATCTGGAACATACATGGCAAATATGCTGATAAACACTCAAACAATTAAAAAACCAATAAGTTAAAAAGTGTCTCGGGAAACTATCCCAAAAGTTCCCAGCACTGCAGCTGCATTCCCCCGCTGCACCGCCATTGCGAGGCGTTGATTCAGGAAAGAAGTATTATTGTATATTACATAGATCAAGATTTATTTATTTTGGCTGCGATCAGTAAAAATTATTTCAAGATATTTTTCTTGTAAAGCGAATCATCGCTTCTAAAATCATTTTCTAACAAGTATCTCTCATGTAGCTCAGTTTTCTTGTAAATCTAGATCAATGTCATTTACTACATTAATGTTATAGAACGCGTTATCTGGTGATTAATTGTTAGGATTGTATTTAGATTTAGGATTATGATTATGAGATAACAAGGCGTTATATATAACTAGTTAAATATATTTTATGCTAAGAATGAGGCTAAAATTGTTTTGTAATTGCAGTCGCTTTTCTAATATTGTATAATTGTAGTTAACAGGTTAGTAACTTTTGTCTATAAATTGTCATAAACTTAACTTTTTTGTATGCAAAGATTTTCTTTATATGATTTATGATTGATCAAAAAATGAAAGTTTTATGTTTAATTATAATCTTGCTTCATGTTAATGTGCACAGAATGCAAACATCATGTTAATGGGTACAGCAGAAGAGCTGCCGTCAGCTCCTGTTGTCAAACATTTATTTGTTGAAGACATGACTGATAGGCAGCTGGCCCAGGCTGTAAGTTAGACTTACTTTCTTGGGGCAGTGAGATTTTTGCTGATTTTATTAACTCTATAGCTGAATATTATAAGCTTAATTAATTTAAAGATTAATTATATTTTAATTATCTTACTGATTTTTAAAAGTTATTTTTGAAATTTATTATGCTTTGGCAATATTTAAGAATATTGTTTTATATTATAATAATTGATACTTGTTTATTTCTTTTGTTGCTTTAATTAAGTTTTTATTATTATTTCATTATTATTTTTAAATGTTCTCTAGTCATGATCACAGTATTCCAAAATGCTAACATTAAACTGAATAGTGTAACTTCATATTGGCTAAATGTACCATTGGATAGAGCATTGTGCTGTATGTTGCCGTGAGGTGTTGTTTTGTGGATCAGATGCATATTTATAATTTAATTCTTTTCAATAAAGATCTTTTTCTATGCTGATGTGATATTAAGTCAAAGCGTATGAATAAAAATGTATATCTACTTTCATGTATAAGCTGATTAGACGACTTGTTATCTTTGTGATGCTCAGCTTGAGTTGCCTTCTGGACTAACCAACTTGGGCAACACTTGCTACATGAATGCCACGTTGCAATGTCTGCGTTCAGTTCCAGAGTTGAGAGAGGCTGTTAAAAAGTTTAGAGGATCTGCATTGATGGGTAACAGTCTACAACCTGATCAGTCCATTACAGCTGGTATATACACTCCGGTATTCTTTTTGCAAAATTAACTTTGAAGATAAAGAAACATCAATTATTAGAAATGATTTTATAAATTGAAAATCATGTTATTATTATAGTATCTGTTGATGCATATTATATTTCATGTATTGAAGTGGACGATTTAATATATAATCATTTAAACAATCGAGATTTGATTATTGATGACAAGTTAGCGTATTTAAAAAATTGAAAGCTCACACTAACTGAGCTACAAATATCAATGATCTTTTGTTATCGGTTTATTATCGGTATCGTGTTTATATTCTTGTATTTAAATGATTTTAAAGCAGCATATTATATTTATATGATATTAATATGATATTCTCTAAATGCGCACTAGTTTATTTATTGTAATCAGAAATATGTTTCTGCATAACTGTAGCTATGCTTTGTTTGATTTTAAAACTGCATTAATTTTGCAAGATCTGCAGTGCATCTTGTATAGTTAGAGTCTTGTTTATTTGATTGAAATGATTGCACTATAGTTCTGTGTATATTGGTCTGTTGTTAATAACTTGCTATAAATTAGGTATTCATGATCTCTTTGAAAGCATGGACAGATCCAGTACCACTGTCCCTCCGATCATCATGCTCAATATTCTTCACATGTGTTTTCCTCGCTTTGCTGAGAAAAGTGAACACGGAGGGTTTCAGCAACAAGTCAGTTACTAATTCAAGCTATTTAATACAACAGAGTTAGATTAAAATTATTGAAAGATTCTATTGTATTATACATTTGATAAATATTTAGTTGATTCTATAAATATAGCAATTATATTACATCTATATCAAAGATTTTATTTTATAGGCTTAATATTATATTCAGAAATTTTACTTGTTGTAATTTCATATCAGCAGAAAAAGATTTCAGGAACTATTTTAAACTGAGAGTGCAAAATCAAGTCAACACTTGAATCTTTAATTTATTAGATCAAGTGTTTACTTGTATTAAGTATGCTTGTATATATATGTATAGGATGCAAATGAATGCTGGACAGAGTTGGTTCGATGTTTACAGAGAAAACTTCCTGCGATTGATTCTGCATCCATTGACTCTGGTCTGGATGCTGCATCACAGGTCTTATAAAAGATTAAACAATATTTTTATTATACAAGCTTGTCTTGATATAATTATTTATTCTAAAAATTCTATATTTTAATTTATGACATTTTGGCTGCTATACTTTTTTGTTACAATCTTTTGTTTCTATATATTTTTGATTCATTTTTATTACAATTTATATTTCATATTTTATATTCATTTAACTTAATTTAGTTTATAATATTTCAAAATTCTATCAGCTTTAAATCGTTTGTTTTTTGATTTAATTGAAATATGTTTTAAAAGTATTTAAATTATAATGCAATTGTTCATTAAATATTGCTTTGTTTTATTTATCATTTTACTGTAAACAGAACTGTTTAAGATTGCTTATTTAATTGTGTAAGATGAGTTTATGGATTATTGTTTGGTGAATTTACAGATTTTTTACAATTTACATTAGATTTTAGAATTTATATAAATTATTAATATATAATTTATTGTTAAATTTCAATGCGTTACTAGGCAGCGGCTGCAATGGACCGAGGATTTATTGATCAATATTTTGGTGGAGAACTAGAAGCAATGTATTCTTTTATTTCAGTTCTCGCTCTCTATCGTTTCTATTTAGTATAACAGAAAGTATATGGCATATTAGTAAGACTAGTTTTTAGAGAATTTACAAAATATTAGTAGTGTTTTTTTAACAACACTTTGTCACTCTTTCCGAAAACTTCTCTGAACTGATAGTTTTCATTGTATGCTGCAGTGATTTTTTGAGTCAGTTATTAATTAAACTAAGATATTTTTTAACCATTAGTGAAGTGTATTTGAAGCTATGATTTCTTGACAATCCTGTAAGTATGAAATGTACAGAAGCTGAACAAGAGGAACCCACAAAGTCTATTGAGACTTTCTATCAACTGAGCTGCTTCATTGAGAAAGGTTAATACAAATATACTCTTATTTATTTTTTTGATTTTAACTATAATATTTGTATTTTAATATTTTCTATTTGGTATCTAGATTGAATACTATATTGTAAATACGTGCGTTTTTAGTTAAGTGAGAATTTATAAAAATATAGATGTATAAATATAAAATATTTTATAAATAATATATTATATGTTATGTTTATATTACATAAAAATTACATCTTTTATTATATTTTAATACGATCATCGTAACTATTTTCTATGTTGCCAGTTGCAATAAAAGGTAGTATTAAAATATACTAATGTGATTTCATTTCTGTAATTATATTTAATTGTGTTTCTTGTAAATTGCAGAGGTGAAATATATGCATACAGGATTGAAAGCGGTATGTATTATAGAAAATAAAGATGTTTTAAGTTTTAAATTTATTAATAAATTTATTCCATTAACATTAATTTTTATTTTTAATTATAGTTACTGTATTATATTTCTTGACTAAATGTAATTAATTTCCTATTATCTCATTGTCTCATTTTGTTATTTTTTGTATTATGTTGTTTTTTATATTGTTGATTTTTTCCATTATTCAGTGCAATTGGCCTTAGATTCATTATTATATTCATTTTATAAAACGTAGCCGCAATCAAACCTGGATCTGTAAGTTCCGAGTCTGGTGCTCTACCTTTTCAGAAATGAACTTTAACAAATAGTTCATTGTATATTAAACAGTAGACTCATTGATACATTAATACGTTCAAAAGAATCATTGCTTTTAGTTTTTAGCCGCTTTCTACTTTGTTAACTGGATGAATTCTTAGATCTCGGTGTTTCCATTTTTAATCGTATAGACCCGTTGATTGATGCGCATTAAATGAAACTATCGTATAATGATTTGTGTTGTCTCAGGGTTTGGAAGGTGAGATAATGAAGAACTCTCCTACATTGGAACGTACAGCGCACTACATTAAACAGAGCAAGATTAAACGTCTGCCTGCCTATCTCGTTGTTCAGATGGTCCGCTTTTTCTACAAAGGAAGAGAAGCAGTCAATGCTAAGATTCTCAAGGTCCGTTGACGCGCGTATATTTAAATGCTGGCAGACATCCTTGACATGATCTCTTGGCAGTTAAATACATCGTCGTGATAATACCTAGATTATGGAGGGCATTGTTATACTTAAATTGAAAATACTTCCAACTTCACTAATTAAAGAAATTGAGTCTCATTCACGAATGACTTGACATTTTACATCTTGTGTGTCATATGTGAATGGCTTCATGGATATAGTTGTTTAGTTAAACGTCTTGATAAAGTTTGAGCCATTAAAAACCCTGTACCTATAGATTTGAAATCTACTTCTCTATCCACTCGTCTTGTTACAGGATATAAAGTTTCCTGTCAGCCTGGATGTGTTTGATCTATGTACAACTGAACTACAACAAAGACTTGTACCTGCTAGAGATCGCTTCAAACAGGAAGAGGATAAACTGCTGGAAATTGCTCAGAAGGTTTTATGATTATTTTTTCTATATGTTTTTAGTTTACTTTCTATACAATGATAGATTATTATCTTATTTTTATTTAAAATATAATATTATATTCTCCGTTTTTTAAATGATTTATACTTTGATATATTATAAACATGTTGATTTTTTTATGAAAGAAATTATCGTGTAATTTATTTATTAGCTTGTCAATATAAAACCTCACAGACTGAAGACTTTGGTGTGAAGTGTTAATTGTCAATAATGTAGCAGTTATTTCCCTTTGGAACAACTGCTTGATATGTATTTAGAGAACTGTGTTAAGAACCAGGCACTTTTTTGTATGATGTGCATGCAGTTGAAAGTAGTATCTCTCAGTAAATACCTTTCCAGTGATGCGATTTTAAGAATAAAGAATGCTAATATTTTTTCGCCGATATAAATATTTAAACATAGCGTATTATTAAATAGTTTAAATTTAACAGACAGATCAGCGTATGCTAGATGAAGTAATAAACTGTAATATTAAATTTAAATATGCTCTGAAAGGCCTGCATATTCTAAGGTGAATATCTAACTATCTTAGAAAACAAATTATCTTGCCCAGCCATAAAATAACATTCTCTGAAGATATAGAATGAGTTACACATAAGTCTAGCAACAAATTGATATTTTCTTTTGATGATTTTGAAGGAAAAGGGTCGAACGGGTGTCAAGTCTGTAGAGAAATCAGTGGATTTACCTTCAAAAACAGAACCTTTCTCTTTTGCTGATGGTCAGTGCTCTAAGTGTTTCTTATGGCATTATTTTTAGCATTCATTTCTTTTAAGTTTATTTTTATTTTGCACTTACTGCTATTAGTTATATGTTAAAATCAACAGGTTTTTTTGAGATATTAAAAATAAAATTTACGACAGGTACAGTCAAATCACGCAAGGGTCATTCATTGTTTTTATAATGGCATCATGCAAATAAATATATTCTCCAATGAAATGACATAATGGCTTTGTGCACTGTAGATTTTATTTTAAATTATCAGTCAATGAACTTATTATATTTGACTGATTTATAGGTTGAAATCTATTGTCATGATGTTGACTAATAAATTGGTGACTAATTGCTAACATTTGTGGTTGTTTTGTCTGTTTATTACATTGTTTGTTTTAAGCATATGTAGTTTGTAAGCAGAAATCAATGTTTCTAGATGTAGGATCAAATAACAGTGGCTACTATGAACTACAAGCTATTCTCACACATAAAGGAAGATCTAGTTCTAGTGGACATTATGTTGCTTGGGTCAGAACCAAGAAACCAGGTAACAATATTTAAAAAAAATCATTCAATAAATCATAGAGTTATACTTCTTATATTAAAGCTAAGTAGTCTTACAAGTTACTGGTCCAGTTCATTTTATCAATCGTCAAAAATGATCAAGTTTAGTGCCATTTGATAGATTAAAATTATATGTAGTAAAATTTCAGTTTAAATATTTGCAAGTATTATTTACTAATTGCTGCATGAGAAATAAAAGTATTTACAACTAGCATCTGTTTATTATAAAGTTTTTGCATCGTTATATTTATATATTCATTCCACTTTTGTGAAGTAATTTATTTCAAGTAATTTTAAGTTATCTGTTACTTGTGTTGACCAGACGAATGGTTCATGTTTGATGATGAAAATGTCACTGCGGTAGCAACAGAAGATATTCTTAAACTTTCAGGAGGAGGTACTTTCTGTTAGAGTTAATTAGTTGAACTCATTAAATTTATCTTGAAACTTCTAGATAACTGCAAACAGTTCGCAGTTTAGAGATATATTTAAGGATTAAAGGATGGTGTAATGTTTTCATTGTATTGTAACATCTTAGCTTGATCCACATAACAGTTAGCTAACTAACTTTTAAATTGTTAGCTAGATAACTAATAGTTAGCTAGCTAATTTTAAAAACAATTAGCTAGCTAAATATTTAACAGTTAGCTAGTTCACTTGTAAACAGCAAGCTAACTGTTAGCACTTAACTAGCATATGAAGCATTTAACATATCTATCTCTTAATCATAATATTAATTAACAAAGGTTTAAGGGTTGAAAGGTTTACTCGATATGTTCAGGTGACTGGCATTGTGCGTATGTTTTACTGTACGGACCTCGTATACTGAACGTTTATGAAACACCAGCCACCAATGAAGAAGAAATGGCTTCATGATTTCTACATACTGCGAATATATTATAATGAAGTTGGCTGATTGCTATCACAAACTAAATCGATTGCGTACTGGTTTTTGCAACTTTGTCGTTTATGAATATTGATATAGATATTTTTCTATTGAAATGTTCACAAGAATTTATTTGTGAAATTTACTCTGCTTTATAATGAAATTGTTTAAATAAAATAAATTTTAGGAACATTTTTAATATATATAAAGGAAGTGTTCTGTTGGGATTGTTTTAATGAAGAATATTTATATAATATATACTTTCACATCATATTGAACATCAATTTTTGTATTGATGAGCTTGTTTTTGATAAATTCATATTATATTAGTGGCTCTTTATGTTAAAGTAAATTTCAAGTTTAAAATGGACTCAAAAGGGATTTTAAATATAATTTAAAAACTAATTTAGGTACTGATACTGTAAAAAAAATCTCAAAATTTGTTATATTGATGTGTTTGACATTAATACAGCAGTTTTTAATAATAACAGTTTGAGAAATAAAAATAGTTATAAAATGTTTTCTAAATAACAAGTGGGCCAAGTTTACAATACAGTATATGACACATAATTACACAAACTGTCACTTCAAATTAATCTATACAATAAAATTTAAATTCTATATTAATTCATACAATAATATTTAATCGTACGAGTTCTTTATATAAATTTTCATCCTTTAAAATATGTTATATTGTTATTGACATTGATTAATAAAGGCTCCAGGGTTAAACGATTACTGGATATGTTTACTAAATTCTAATGTTTGTAACTTTCAAAGTATTTTATAGAAAGTGCAGAATAAACACTTTTTAGTTGTCTGCTTGAAAATTTAAGAATACTTAATAAGGACGAGTCGGCAATTCACATTATATCTGATGCCGCTATTATGGCAACTTAATGTAATCTATCAGTTTGCATAGAGATTAGAAGAGGTCCATAAAAGAGTTCTAAAGTGAAATCAAATTCTTTGGAATAGTAAGAGCATTTAGAGAAGAGCAATTATTATCATAAGATAATAATAACCATCATTATCACTCTGATGCTTATTATACACATTGCCTATGACAATTATACTAACAAATAATTTAAAACCTAAAAGATATCCACATTATTTAATTTTATCCCATAAAGGTTGAACTCTCGCCAAGAAATCTCCTAGCTTGTGGTGCACCTAACATCCCTGGTCCTTTACCAGTCACTGCTTTCCTAGGCGTTGATTTTATGCCATATTGCTTTGCATACTTATTTCTGAGCGCAGCCAGACTGACTGCACCAGTTGCACCGGACTTCTTAGGAGATGAATTATATCTCGCTGTTGCTTTAGATTTTGTCATTCGTCTGCCTTTTGCTTTACCCTTACGTCTCTTATAAGTTTTTCTTTTATATTTTCCTTTCTGGAAATAGAAGATAGCACTTAAGATAGTTTTAAAATAAATTTATATATAGATAATTTAAACCGATATAGATCATGTCTATAAGAAATCTATGTTATTAAACTACATACAACTAGTTGCAGTAGAATTAACTCTGTGGAAAGATTGCTGTACAAGTGATTGCTCTAACCACTTGTACAACAATCTTTCCACAGAGTTTATCAACTCTGTAATAATTATTATTGCAGAGTTGATAAATAATATTTTTCTATCAAGAAATTTATAAAAATATATATAATTGATATAAATTTACATAAATTTATAGAATTTATATATATATTGATATGCATTATATAATTTATATATAAAAATTGATATAATTTCTATAAAATTATACAATTTATATAAATTTATATATTCAAAAGATAAATTTGCTAAATAACAATGACATTACAACAGATATACTGATTACAGACAAAAAGAGCAAAAATGTTGATAAAATAAAAAAGCAAGTAAACACTCACAGTCGGTGACCCTCTAGGTCGAGTTGACGGCTCGCGTGAAAAGAAAGGAGAATCATTTCCATCATGAAAGTCAGATCCAGCGTCAATGAAATCATCTTGATCCACTGCTGTAAATTATCCATGTTTCATTGTTATATAAGCATATTAAATATATAATCAGATATTTGTTAACAAAAATTCAACTCGCTAGAGTTACTTGAAAAACTAGAATATAGAATAATATAATTTAAAATCCTTTGTAATGTTTATTACGAATGATTTTAAAATAGTTAAATATTGAATTGCTGATAGATGCCATAACTGATGTCAAAATAAATTTAAAACAAGTAAGAAAAATGTTTAAATACGTAAAAATGATAACAACGATTACAAATTTAATGAACTCATTGTCAACAATATAGCAAAAGTATACGAGACAATAAAGATAAGAGATTCATAAAGCCATAAAGTAAGCGCCTAATTTGATTCCTCACACAAGGCACAGTTCGAATCAAGTTGAGTAATACATTTCAATTAACAATAATATTAGAATAAGATGTAATAAGATATAGTACAGTAATAAAAATAATAGTGCTCAGAGAGTTAGGCAATAACACAATTTTACTAATTTGTTTCAAACCAAAAATCAGCACTGATGATAATTTAGTGCTATAAAATCAATCTCCAGGTATAAAAACACACATTATGAAATGATGACCATCATACAACACTTACTAAGTAATATAAATAATTAGAAAAATCATCCAAATTATATAAGCTACAATTATACATCTACAAGCCTACCTGGCATTAGTGTCGCAAACTTGGTTGTGATGGGAAAGAACTGTTGCCAAAACTTCTTAGCTTTGTATTCAGTCACTCCTTCAATAGCAGAGAACTCAGATTCAGTGAGAGGCAACTCAACAGCAATACGATGCAGAGTCTCATTGTCAAACATCAGAGAGTAATTGTGCACCTTCTCAGAAATTGCTAAAAACAAAAAATGATAAAAACAATATGCATAATATTTTTGTATTTTCTTGTTGCATGATGTCACATCAGTTAAAAAGTCTATTTAGTAAGAGACAATGCTTAAATTATAAAATACTTAATCATCACAAAACAGCTGCAAAAAATGAACATTATGTTCACAGAATGAATAACATTTTTGTGCTGATATGACACTAAGCAATATGCAGTCAATCCAAGATCAATTTCAAATCACTCTTCTAACATCCCAGAATGCTCTTCTACTTATCTACAATCTGATATACTGGACTTTACATAACTATTAACTAATTTTGAGAACTATAAGAAAAAGAAGTGTGAATCAATTGCACGTGGCTCTGCTATATAAATATTAGAATAAACATTCTATATCTTTATTTCAGTCCACAAAGTAATTACAAACTGACCTATTTCTTTTGCAAGAGCTATCAGTTCCTTATAGCAATCATCAGTTAGTAGCTCGTGTTGATTGACTGGTTTGTCTTTCAATGACTCGTCATTATTACTAACAAGCCCACCACGCTTTTGGAACATCACCTACATTCATATAACAGAATATCTCTCATGCCAAGTGAACATTGTGATTAGAATACGATTAAATAAAATTTCATCCATCAATAAAATAACATCAATAATCACTTTCATAAATCTAGCAACAGAATTCAAATCTTGCTAAAGTGGTAGAAAGTTACATAAATATTGCGAATTGCCATTCATTAATAATACAATAATTCATTAAGACATGCATAAGCATCTCAGTTTCTTAACTTGACTATGCAAATTTCTAAGCACTACTTATATGCACTAGCACTACTTATATGCACTAGCACTACTTATATGCACTAGCACTACTTATATGCACT
>JAQIXG010002569.1:0-17350 GCA_034700105.1 Oconnorella tubifera | reverse complement strand
GGAATTTTGAGTCGAAAAATTTGAAAATTTTTGCGGACAAACGGAGACGAAGGCGAGTTAATAAAAACGTGGTAAAAAGATGGTGACTAGTTGATTAACTAATTTCAGCATAATAAGTCTATTTTAAATCATTTTATTTTATGGCATGTTGTGAATTGAATTTTCAGAAATCAATAGATTAGTGAACGGGAGACTCAAAGTAATATATTTTATGGTTTAATAAACAAGATATGATAATCTTCATAAAGCCTTAACGAATTATATTTAGTAAAATTAGTAATAAGATATTACTGTTTGACAGATTACAGATTCACTTGCTGGCCTGTTGGACAGACTGTGAATGTAGACTTAGACAGATTATAAAGGAAATCATTAATACATCATCAGCTCAATTATGCAAACAATGGGTCGGTTCAAAATTTCTTGTTATCTTTAGATAAGTAAAGATAACATAGATAAAGATGACATAAGAAAATATAAGAAAGGAATATAGTAACTGTTACTATTACATAATGAATATTATATATAAGCTCAAATTGCACAAAATGCATTTCGTAAGTGTTATTATATAATTGTCATATAATAATCTGGTTAATAATATTGTTTGCAACTTAATGTCACATCAGCACAAGAATGGAAATGATTATTATGAAAATAATATGTTATTATTAACACATTTTCTATTTATGAAAGCCAGTAAGATTAGAGTTTTTGAAAAGCTAGGTTAAGTTTAACGTCTGGATTACCGCATTATACAAACGATGTTTCATGCGTAGCTGTCAATTTAAGCGTGTTACTAAAGGGTGCAGCGAGTTAGAGACATAACGAGCTATCCGAGATTTGAACCTGGACCTGTCGCGTCCGAGTCCAGCGTTCTAACCACTTCTCTAACAAGCCTTGACTGATTTATTGCAGGCAAACTGCGGAGGAAATAAATTGAGATCTGGTGTCGTTACAAATGTCGCGTATAATTGGGAAGAGAGAGTTGCGCGCAGGGTTAAAAGAATCTCAGACACAGCGCGCGATGGACAGAGTGTTGTTGATTTGAATCGACTTCGTAAAACTTTGTGCAGTTTGGAAAATGAGCTACTTTGGCAGCAATCTGAAAGTTTGTTATTTTTTATATTTAATAAGAACTTTTACTCTAGTTTCAAGGTATTGTGGGTATTATGATGGCATAGAGGAATTGGATTATGATTGAGGTTGGTGAATGGGGTTCAGCTTCTGATGATAAATTGAGAAGATATATATAATTGGTAATAAAGAAGAAAATAGCTGAATGGAGAATATAAATCGACTTAATTTAGGTTAAGTTGATTTTTACAGTTAATTTGAAGCTCTTTTATGTTTATTTATTTATTTTTATCATATTGATTATCTTATTATATTATTTTTTATTATATTATTTATTGATTTTTATTATAACTAATAATAAGAAATGTTTTTTTCTGTTGTTTGAATTTTTCAGAGTTTTCTTCAATGATTGATACAGTTGCTAATCTTGACCGAGCAGTGCTTTCTTATCAGGTTCATTATTTTACTCTATGTTTAATTAAAGAAGCGGTTAGAGCACTGGATTAGGACGCGACAGGTCCAGATTCAAATCCTGATTAGCTCAGTATCTCTCGAACTCGCTGCACCCTTTAGTAAGACGCTTAAATTGACAGCTACATCAGAGACATCATTAATATAATAAGATAAATGTTATTGTTTTGTGATGTATTTATGATTTTTCAAGATGTATTAATTATCCTTAAGAATGTATTATTTAATTAGTTTGTTAATTAATTAATAATTTACAGGCATTTCGTAGACAATGGAGAGCATATAGGCAAAGTCTGACGGAGTCCATCCAACCAATTAACATCATAGTCAATTGGGATGATAAGAACTTTTCTGATGAAACCAAAAGTCTGAGGTTAAGGTCAAACTAAACTTTATTGCAACAATCAATTGGTTGTTGCTTATGTAATTAAGCTACATGCGAATATTGTGTATGTTAATTGTAATATTGTGTATATCAATTGTAATATTGTGTATGTCAATTTCAATATTGTGTATATCAATTGTAATATTGTGTATGTCAATTGCAATATTGTGTATATCAATTGTAATAATTGTAATAATGTGTATGCTAATTGTAATATTGTGTACGGAAATTGTAATATTGTGTATGTTAATTGACATAACTTTAAGAATACGTTTAATGTCTGGATTACCGTATTATATGAACGATGTCTCAGACGTAGCTGTCAATTTAAGCGACTTACTAAAGGGTGCAGCGAGTTAGAAATATATTGAGCTATTGAGCTATCCGGGATTTGAACCTGGACCTGTCGCGTCCGAGTCCAGCGCTCTAACCACTTCTCTAATGACCCTTGACTTTCAATTGACATACACATTCAATCAATCCATCAATCAATCAATAATCAATTAATCAATCAATTAATCAACCAATCAATCAATCAATTAGTCAAACTGACCAATTTTAACAGCGCTATAATATAAAACAAATTCTTACTTTTTTACTTTTACTTTTCTAGAATCTACCAAGTCAAACTAACCACGGAGAAATCTACCACAAACGAAGAATCCATATCTGAATCTATCCACCACGATGAAATGACGTCATCGTCATCCACCAGCCAACATCAGTCCATCTCCGCAGAACAGCTCACCTCAGTGATCCATGAGGAAAACAAACGCTACGTAGTCCGTTCAGTAATTGATCCGCGGAACGGTGCTGAAATTTCCATCCATTCCGCTGTGGCAGCCGGAATAATCGACCACGCGGAAGGTTTATATCGCAATCCTGAAACGCGCGATACCAAAAGTATAGCGTTAGCAATGAATGAGGGGTTAATTCGTATCGAACGCGCGATTACCACGCGATCCGAAGAAAAAGTTGAGTCCCTCGGGGTGATAACCATCAAGACTCAGGTTGACAACCGCGAGTGTTCAATAATCTCTGCAGTTAATACTTTAACCGGAGAAAAAGTCGACGTTGAGGTTGCTCGGAAAAATGGTATGATTAACGAACTAGCGGGATACTACGTCGATTATAAAACTGAAAAAAATATCCCGATGGATGATGCCATTGAAGCTGGATTAGTACAAGTTGAATACGATGTTTTATCCGATGTTACTATCCCGCAGTTTGAAGTAAAAACCTATGGGATTGTCTCGGTGGTGGATCAACGGGGACGTAAAACCGTGTCGTTTAATGACGCGATAGCGAGTGGGTTGATAGAAAGCGATACAGGGAGTTACGTTAATAACGTGACGGGGGAGAGGGTTTTCGCAGGGGAGGCGATTAGGCGGGGGTTGTTTAAGACGATGGTTATTGATAACCCGGGGGATTTGAAAGTTGACGCTGGGAATAGGGTTGTGGTTGAGAGGATGGATAGGGTTAAGAGGAATGTTATGAGGGGGGTGAGGGTGGTGGGGGCATTGAATCTGGAGGTAGATAGGAATGGAAATTAGATGGGAATTAGGTGGAGATGGTTGGTGATTGTTGGGAGGGTGGTTGATTGGGAGTCGATGGGTTTGGGTTTGATTCTCTTGAATGTTCAGTGTATGCACCCTTGCTGCAACTTGCTGTACCCTTTAGTAAGACGCTAAATTGACAGCTACGTCTGAGACATCGTTTGCATAATGTGGCAAAGCAGATGTTAAACTTAACTCGCTGCATTTAATATATGTGAAACCCATACATAGGCCTGAAACTATTTTATATTGTTTATAATTGCGTTTAAAAATGTCAATTTTCAATCTGTAATGAGATTGAGGTTTTAGAATTTTTTATTGATCTATTTTTTTCTATAAATGTGTTAGGGTCCTTGTGTGGGAGTCCTTTTGGCGGATTTTTTTACTAAGTCCTTAGATAGATTTTGTGTTGTAATTTCATTAGCTTTAAGATTTTTCATGTATATTATTTTCTTTAATGTTTTCTATATAAATGCTACATATTTTTTACGATTAAACTTCTCATGGGATATATTTTAAAATTATTTTTGCCTCACTATTATCTCAGATAAATAAAATATAGACGTATTAATATTATTATCAATGGAATTAATGAAAAAAGTTAACTTTATCGAAAATAAAAAGCTGACAGTACGAAATTGATTCGTTAGAATTTCAATCAATGCAGGATTGTAGAATCAATAGGATTATGTGGGGTGGGAGATGGTAAAATGACCTCAGCTCCCCAGAGATTTTAAGCCAATTTTTTGTTATTTAACAGCATGTTAGTCCTAAGTCCCTGGCCTTGTGGCTCAAGTCCTTGGCCTTGCGACTCCAGTCCTTGCCTTGGCCTTGAAGCTAGGATTCTTATCCTTGGCCTTAGTTTTGTGACTCAAGTCCTTGTATAATCGTGTATAACATAAAACTAAAAACACTAAAGGGGCAGATAAACTAAATAAAAAAAAGTCGCAGGAGTTTTGTCGATACATTTTTGGCCTTCCTCCCCCATTCACAGAACAAATTTTGCTACTGTAGAAAATAAATTTACCCAATAGTAGCATGGTATGTTAATACTAGTTAGGCTAATTATATCGTAGTTTCGTTCATTTTTTTCATAACTCGGTACTTTAATTTGTTAAATTATTATCAGTAGTCTTTATTACTATAATATATTATATTGCTAGATATATAATATATAATATATTACTAGATTGACTACGTGAATAGTAATTATATTTAATACCGAATATAGTTCTAGCGCTATATTTGAGATTTATTATTAGAAGTTACAAGCAATTATATTCAAAAAACAGCAATAACATTAATTGACTAGAATGTAAAGTTGAGTTTCATAAAGACGATTTAATATTTAAACTCGATTTAATTAATTGATCAGCGGAATTGCTACTAAATCCCACAAGGACACATTCAGTCCTAGAATTTAACTATTAATTCAATCATATCTGGCTTTCTTAATAAAATAAAATAAATAAAATAATGTAAATAACAAGTCGACTATATAAATAAAAATTATAAAGGCCTATTAAGTCACGCATTATTATATCATTAAGTTATTCTGTAATAAAATCATTAATTATTATGCTTGACGTCATTATTATATTTCAAAACGTCATATTATATTACGTACACCATGGTGTCATCATATTATAACGTCATATTACATTAAATGACGTCATTACGTTGTAACGTCAGGCTATATTATACTATGGCGTCATTATTTTATTACGTCATGCAATGTTGGATCATGACATCACTATTTTACAACGTCAAGTTATATTACACCATGACGTAATTACGTTATAACGTCATGTTATATTACATCATAACGTCATTACTTTATACCGTCGCCCTGTATTACACTACGATAACGTCATGCTTTGTGATGTTATTACGTAATAACTTCATTCCAGTACGTTTGGATATGTCTAATTTTAGTCTAAATTTGCAGCAGTACAGATGTTAGTTAACCATTCAATGATATATAAACTTTCTTCATGAAACTTGGCACAGTTTGAACTATACAAATTAGCCCTAAAAATAACTTTAATAAGCTCTTTTCTCTTTTATAGAAACAGAATTTTAAATACGTAGAATATAGCTGAATATAGAACTTTAATTAGTTCTATATACAGATTGAAATACATTAGAAGGGTGTCATTTTTTCAAGACAGTTACAGAATAACTAACATTCATGCTTTTCCAAAATTTTACACTATGTATACAAACCTCAACTTTTACAAATTTAAAACTAATTTTTTGTCGACGAATAGGCTTATATTTAAAAATATAGGCTTATTGTCTAAACTTGTTTTTTCAGAAAACAATATAATGTTTGTAGTTTGTAAATTAAAACAAAAATCAAAAAGTTACTGTATGGTTAAAAACAAATCATGATTAAAATATAGAATAATTGAAGTTTTCAAGATCTTTAGTAAGATGTTTTTAAGATGTTTCAAGATCTTTATTAAGGGGTTTTTAAGACTTTAAAGACCTTTATGAAGATATTTTTAGATTTTTAAGACTTTTATTAAGATATTTTAAATATTTGTAAGATCTTTATTAAGATGTTTTTAAGATGTTCTTAACGATCTTCCTATCTCGACTTACCAAATACAAATTTAAACCTTCAATGTTTCACAAACCCCCACGTCGTATTCTGCGGAAACTGTCCATTTCCCTCGTTCCCCAGTCCCAAAAACTGACCATTCCCCTCATTCCCCAATCCCTCCAAATCACATTTCTTATTTTCAATAGTCACGCACTGACTCACCGGTACCCAAGGATCGATATTATAGACCGATTCCTCGCATCCGATATGGAACGACACCTTTTTCGATAACGATAGCTCATCCCCTTCAATATTTACCGAATCCATAAAAGCGATCTCTTCCCCATTTACCCCTTGTCTGGGATTCAAACCCTTAGAAGTATCCTCGCTCCGTGACGGAGACTGAATATTCCTATAGTATCCGGAAATTTCCGAATTTACCGAACTGCTTTTGCAAAGAGCGTCTGTATCCGCTGCGCTTACTAAACAAGAATCGAATGAGTCCGCAGTTGACAGTTGCGTTCGATTTCGGATTAAATTCGCGTTTCGGAGAAGAATCTGACGAAAACGGTCTTTAGGAAGAGATTGTTTTTTGGTTTCGTACCTTTCCTCAAGAGATTCATCGACGGATGGGAGGGCTTCGACGGGGAAGCGTTTTAGGGAAGGGATGTCGATGGAGTATTGTTTCGCGAGGCGTTTTGAGGAGGCGTCGCTGGATGTCATGTCGCTCTGTTGACTGGTGCAGCGGGGGAGCGCCTCTGAGGAGTCGTAGAGCTCCATGCTGGAGTCGGTCATGGAGCACAGTTTGCTGAGGGGGCTGCGACCTTGCTTGCGGCGCTGTTTTGCGTCTGGGAGTAGGCATTTGCGTGATATTAAAAAATATATAGTTTATATGTTTAATTTTATATGATTTAATATATTCTTACGTCGGTGTTATAAGAATTCTACTCCTGTTGATGTAAATTATTTTTCAGCATTTAAGTTTCAATGGCTGCAGCCTAAGTGACTGTAGCCATATTGTACCCTTGAGTTGAAGCCATAGACGCTTAAACGCAGAAAAGTAATTTTCACTATTAACTATATAAACTTTTACATCAACTAGAGTAAAACCGCGTTTGGTCCAGTGGTTAACACTCTGAGTTCCGATAGTAAAAAACACTGCATTTTTGTACAGTCATTTATTCCGTCGGAACGCACCGGAACTGCATTCCTATGAATCTAATTTATAATTCTACAAATACGTACTAATTAAATAATGTAATATTTCATCTCAGACGAAATATAGACGTGTATTTATATTTATATCTATAGTTTCTTTTTGTCACAATTTGTAATTCTGCTCGGTTTTTTCTTTGCACTGCTTATTTTTTGGTTTGTTTCATTAGTTATGTTTTATTTAATGTTATTTGATTTGAAATTGCCATATGTTTGAAACGAATTGAAGAATCTACAAATGTACACGTTACAAGGATGGTGCACTCACTTGCATTCTGCTGGTGTGTCTCAGCCTTTGGTAACATCATCCCATTAGATCTGAGGATCTCAAGAAGTTCGTAGCGGAATGAAGAAATATCTTGTTTTATTTCATTGACGTCATCTTCATTGACGACGTCAGAGTTGGCTGAACGCTGACGTTTCATGACGTAACGTTTCACCAAGTCATGCATTACAGCCTATTATTATTTATTTATTTTGTTTATTTATTTATGTATTTAGTTATTTATTATTATTATTATTACATCGGTACTTTCTGATTGATACTAATATGATTGATACTCGGTACTAATTAATTTGATTAATATGATTAAAAAATAATTTCGATTAATTATAATAAATAAACTTTAATAAATAATAATTATTTATTGTAAATTAATTATATAATAATTAACTATTATTATTAGATAAAAAATTGAAGTAGTCGTATGCATTTGTATTGCAGATGAAAAATATTTGACACAAGTTAATTAGTTAAAAAGTGTCGTGGAAAACTGTCCTAAAAGCCGCATTTCCCCGCTGCACCTAATAAGCAAAGCATTGTACCAGGAAAATACATAAATATATAAAAATTAATATATTATGTATTTTGTTATCTAATATTTTCTCATTAACCGAATGAAAAGTAAATTCTCAAAGTGGACTATTCAAAGAAAGAGATAATCTTAAAAAAAATAAAAAGTATAGAAAAAAGAGCAACCTGATAAACTTGATCTCGCTCGTGAACTTTCTTCACTGCTCTCTGAAAAAAAAAACAAGAAAACATCTAGTAAACTAACGAAACAAAAGTGCCCCAAGTACATTAATCCCACAAATTGGCCCCACATTCAATAACCCGAGAAATCGGCCCATCAGTTCAGTTATTAACCATAACTGAAACCAACGCTTAACTTAATCCGAAATCTAACCCTAACCCTGGCTTTAATCCTACACCGAACGCTAACTGCAACTAGTCAATTCTTAAAGTTGAAAATTCAATTTACTTTAAATTTAATTTAAAGTTAATTAATTAATTTAATTAAAATGTATTTACTATACCCAAATTATTTTATTTTAAATGTATTATATGGATTTAATTTTGTATTATATTCAAAGTTAAAACGTTACACTACGGTATATAATAGGTAGGCCTATACAAAATAATATACAAACATACCATGCCAGCATTTTGTGATACATACTTAATACAAAGTAACTATTTTATTATAATTAAATTATTTTATAAATTAATCATAAATTAATATATTTCATTTATTAAAATTTAATTAATTTAAAGTTAATTAATGATCCACTTACCCGAATACTTTGCCATTTATTATTTTTAGCAGTTTTTGAGCATCTACAAAGTCGGTCTTTGAACCATTTTAGAATGTACCAGAACGTCTTGGGGGTGGGGATTATATTAAAAGGGGCGGGGACGGTCCCGCCCTCCTCAAAATAACTCATCCAGAGTTTAGATCTGGCAAATTTCCATTCTGTGTCCTGATCATCCTGTTTTTATAAAGATTAAAATGAAGTCAATTTAAAATTTATAAATATTTTCAATATATTCTAAATAGATTTTACAATAAACTTCTAATTTATACGCAGGATACCTGATGAACTAGAGTTAAGCCCGTTCAAGCACGGGTTTGAGTTTAGTAGTTCAATTTACTAATTTAACTATTAAATGAAGTAACAAATTGGTCTGAGTGAAATTATAGTTAGGAAGCGTTGACATACATCCTGCTAAGCTTAAAAAAATAGTATAGTATATAATACAATACTGGAAATAAATAAAATAACGTTTTATTTAGTTGCGCAACAAGTCCAATAGATTTTCCTTGACTTTGAAAAATTAATCTTAATTAAGTAGCAGACGATAACGAATAGCAAGAATTAAAATATATACTATAAATATATACAAGGTATATATAATTAATTTATTAATTTAATTATAACTAAAATTAGTTACTCCGTATTAAATACATTTGACAATGCGAATTAAATTCTGTTATAGAAAGTTCTGATTTACATATCGTGCAAATCTTGCAAATCTATTATATACTGAGTGTAATATTTTCAATTTTATATACTCACGACTTTATACATAAAAAAGATGTTTGAAATAAAAAAGCATTACCGAGATTTTTTGGAATGAGCTACTGAGCATTGCGATGAACATATTGATGAGCACAATCGTCATAATGCCGCAGTACGTTCCGTACATGAGTTTACCAACAAACTGAGTGAATTCGTGCTTCTCCTTCAGCTCAAAGTGACTGATGTCCACTAGACCGTAGATGGCGAAATAGAGAGTTTGAATTATTTCAAACAAACTGAAAAAATGTATAAGTTTGTTGGTAATATATTTCAGCTTATATTTTGCGCAGTATATTAAAGAGAAGAAAGAGAGACTACATGAAGTTTAGTTGATAGTACTATTATTTTAATAGTATTAGTTTATTTAATGTTCATCCAGTAATAATTATAATTCTCACAAATGCTAGATAGCTAGTGTATCGTAATCATAGGCCTATAGTAGGGCACTTACTATAGTTATAGTAAGCGCACGGACACAAATGCATCTGCAATCAACTGACTACAACTTCAAGATAATGATAATTAAGTAAATCAATGAGCAAACAGTGGTCAAACTATCTCAATATGGGCCCAATAAAAGTTTTTTTTATACGCCCCCCACCCCCATTCTAACATTCTTATTTGACGATATTTTGTTAGTAATTAAAGCTAATAAATAATGTATATAATTTAGATAAACATGAAAAAATGTATGATAATATTGATTGAAGTTTTAGAATGTTATTAAGTATATTCTTAACAACTAACAAGTGACCAAAACAAATCGTTATGGCTAAGGTTAGGGTTACGGCTAGAGTTAAGACTATAATTAGGGTCAGGGTTAGGGTAGACCAAATGTCGTTATCTCAAATATCGGTAGACGTAGTGTCGTACACCAAAAGTCTGTAGACGAATTGTCGTGGATTCTTCTTATTCTACTTTCCCAAGAAGCAGCTCGAGCGCTGGATTCGCAATCAATAGGTCCAGGTTCGAACCCAGGAGATCTCACTATTTCCTCTAACTCGCTGCACCCTTTAGTAAGACGTTTATATTAACAGCTACGTCTGAGACATCGTTCATATAAAACGGTAACCCAGACGTTAAACTTGACCATTTTTACTTTCTTTTCTTTCACAAAAAACGTTGCTTATTCCACTTACTTTGCCAACGTGCGGTCGCATTTACAGTCCGCAGGATTATCCTTAATCAGCATACAAGCAGTGCAGTTCCTCGTCCTTGCCTCTGCGTAATACCAATACAACTGATTGACCCCGCACGAATACGAGAAACAAACCAATAAAGCGATGAACAAAAACTTCATGATGTCAATAACCATGCGGCCCAGTGAGATCTGCAGGGGGCCCAGATGGGGGTTAACCGTGAAGATGTAGATGACTTTGAGGGAGGAAAAGATGTTGGCGGACGCGAAGAGACCCTCGGATATGAGGGTGGGATCGTAGGCGTCCCATTTGTCCCGAGAGGCGTAGGCTAAGTGGAATTGGGATAGACGTTTTTCTTCTCTCACCTGTTTTGTTTTGCACATATTTATTTTATTCTTCATTCTTTCGAGACTACTAATTTAATTGCAATGTTTTGGAAGAATTAGAAGATAACTGACATCCTTACATTATATATTAACTATCAAAACAACATTGTTTTTCTAGAATAAAATGCACACATTTTTAATTAAAAATCCTTTTTGTTTTTGAATTTTTTACATCCTGTCAAGTGAATTTTTATTTGCAATCATTTTTATTTCGTTTATTATTATTATCAACTGTTGTTATTTTAAATAAAAATTCAAAAAATTGACATTAGTAATTAATAAATAATAATAAAGAAAAATTAAAAATAATTCTTAAATTTAAAATATTAAAATTCATTCTGAAGCCTACCCTTAAATAAGCGACGAGTTTGAGCGCATAAGTAGCGATATAAAGAGAATTAGTTATGAAGTCTAGAATGTTCCACATGTCCTGTATGTAGGACTTCAATCCCTGATCCCACAGTTGCTTCACTTCGGCCCAAACCAGACCTTGCAACAAAATTCAAATCTTGAAAATCACCTTCTACTAATTGTAATAACATCTTTTTCATTTTTTGTTCATACGATTAGCAACAAAGTTTACATTATGTACAATTTTCAGAACTCCAGGCAATGATGGTATTACGACAATTCGTCTACAGACTTTTAGTCTAGGATACTTCATTTACCGACATTTGATCAACCAACATTTAGTCTAACAACATTTGGTCTTCTGCAACATTAAGGTTAGGGTTAGTGTTATGGTTAGGCTTAGAGTTAAAGGCCATGGTTAGGGTTACATCTGGGGTTAGTATTATGTTATGGGTAACAGTTAGGGTAGATCAAATGTGGGTAGACCAAATGTTGGCAGACGTAGTGTCGCAGACCAAAAGTCTGTAGGCGATTTATTGCAAAAACGGCTATCATTGCCTCGTTCGAAAAAGAAAATAAAAACAATTAGATCGTTTGTGTGTAGACGTATATGTCAAAATAAAAAAGAGTTGGTGATAAAGGAAAAATAATTGTCACAAAATCCAATGCTCAATTCGATGATACACCTCGCCAACACATTATCATTAACATTAATATAATTTGAAATATTTAATACTTTTTTGTTGACTTCACCGAGATTCGAACCCATAACCCGCACACTGATTACACAACGTTTACCAGTAGTAAAAATGTTTTTACTACATTTACTAGCAGTTAAAATGCAGAGATATAAAACCCACCGGCCACGTAGGCTAGTATCATCCACTCAATGCTAGTGGGCGGGGCTCCCCTGACTTCCCGCGCTACTTTGGTGGGCGTTTCTTCCTCGTCGCCTGCCGCCAGATTTATGATTGACTCGATGCGTTGAGAGGCTAGGATTAGCAGAACTGTAAATAAATAAATAAATAAAATCAATAAATATATACTTTTATTCATATTTATCATCTACTGAATTGTGAGCGATCTAAAAAATTCATTTTTATTTGGTGAAAGAGTGCAGTATGTCGGGTTCCATAAAGCGTACATATGCACAGAATTCATACCTATGTACAGATTTGTTAAAATTGGGTTAAATTATACGATGATTTTGCTTCAGTAGCGTGACGTCATTAAAAACAGATGACGCTATAGTCCAATGAATTGGCTGTAATTGTCAAGTGCCGTGCAGATTTTAACCAGTATATAATTATTAGTTTTTTTTAGTTAACAAGCTTCCTGGAACTAGACATAAGAGTTACTGAAAGCCACGTCTGTTAAATTGACTTCTACGTCTTAACTGAACTTTCATATAATACGGTAATCTACAAATGATGTTTAACTTAAATAAGTTTTAATTAGCATTTTTGTGATAGACGTCACGTCAGAACAAAATAAAATCAGAAAAAAACAGAAAAATTAGCAGAGAAACAACAAAATCAGCCAAAAAGAACAAAATCAGCAGAGAAACAGCAAAATCAGATAAAACTCCATTAGAGTCAACAAAAAAACGGCAAAATCAGCAAAAATACAGCAAATAATATCGACTGGAATTCAATACAACAAACTTAAGTAAAAAAAATCTTACACTAAAAGTAAAACTTACACAGAATTAAGTTACAAACTTACACAGGAAAGTAATAAAAACTTACACAGGAAAGTAATATAAGAAGCGCTGTGACAGAGAAACTTGATAAAAGGTCTCCGTATGAACAGCCCCAGTGAGCTTTTAGGGGCCACCATATAGACTACGACAAAGACAGGGAACATGAAGCAAATGGAGCAAGTCAGCAAGGCCTGGAAGACCACATGACGACGTCTGAAGCCCAGCAGTCCCTCGTACCACAGGGAAGCTAGCAGCTGCTGACAGCTGGCGTGAGCTACAAACTGCAAGCAGAAATTAGTGTTGATTATTATTATATAGGTTTAGAAAATATAGTGAAAAAGTGTTATGGAGAAAACAGTCGAAAGGAAATTGTAGTTTATATTTAAATAATAAAGCAGTGCGATGATCATAAAACCCATGCTAGTTGCCGAAGTATATGAAGTAGAATTTGGACAGACACGTTATTCGGGGGGGGGGAGGGGGAGGGGAAGGGGAAGGGGCCCGCCTTAAATTTTAAAAGTTGTTTTAAACGCATTGTAGTCAAGTAAAAGCGCTCTAGTAATTTAACATTAAATCATTGAAACTCGAGATTAAAAGCGACTAATTTAAAAAAACATTAATTTTTTTTAGAAAAAATCTGACATAATTTTCAGATTTTTACAAGACAAATGTGGTCTTCAACAGCCGAAAAGCAGTTAAAAACAAGATTGAAATCCGATACTAGTCCCACTCTGCATACATTGCCTATTTGTTCCTAACTTGCAAATTGTCCTTGAGCTATAATAGCACGAAAGAAGTATCGTTCTATACGTATACAATGAAATTGATTGACGAATGTTAGAGTACAAAAAGAACTGATTTAGTATTCTAGGTTTGTTTCGTTTGTCTGCTTCCTTTGCGATCAAATAAAAGTTTTTTTGGCATTAAGTTTCTGTCACGGAGCGTTTCTAATCAAACGTCTGACGTTTCACGCGCAAAAAACTTGTCTCAGGAATATTTAGTAGATTCCCTTGATTTATTACATTAGTAATCTTTTTTTTGTTTTAAATTATGTTTTCGATGTTTGTGTATATTACATAATTTATATTTATGTTTATATATTTATATACAGTAGTTTTATCCTTATAATTTGTTGTTAAATGAAAAATAAGTTTGATGCTCATGAAACTTAGAGCAAATTTCGCTGATTGAATTAAAATTTGAATGCAAAGCTCAAAATTTAAGAATGAATTATATACGCTTTTAAAATTAAAAACTATTAATATTTGTTAAAATATTTTAATTATTATAATAAGTCGTCAATTACACGGAGACCATATTATGTATTATCTTCCGTAAGGAATCATTTTTTAAGTTATTCGGATTTATTTTAGGCCTGCATGTTGGACACTTTGAAATGGGCAGTATTGTATGCATTCTGTCGATTTCATAATGGCTATTTTGAGCATTGCTATTATGATATCGATATTTTTAGATCTGATAGAATCAGCATGACAATTAAAATCATCAGTAAACTATTATCATCAAGCATCATAATATGTTTTTATCTCTTCTGAGAAAGACTAGAAACTTAAATAATTCTGTTCAAGTCCAGTGACTTATAAAGTTTCACTGACTTGCTAGAAAGCTTCATAGTTGTTTAGTCTGTCTTGATGACCGATCCTGACAAAATTCATGTTCAGTTATCGAGACCATAAACTTTCTGTAATATTTAATTTAAATTAAACACAAAACTTCAATCAACCACTCACCTTCTTCTGTTTATACTTGATGGCTAATTTCAACCGAGCCAGATTCATTCTCTCGCCATGATTGGACGACGGAATATAATCTCTGTCATAATTCAGCAGCACTTCCAGCTCCTTGGACCCTCTAGTCTGATCCAGCAGATCAACAGCGAAAGCCTGACACTGCTTAGACAGCTCCTCGTACTCAGCCTTCAGCTCATTCTCTAGCCTACTCAGTAAGCGCAGCTCCCAGCTAAGCTCGAAGGCCGTTAAAATTGGGTCAGTGCTAGATAGCGCCATGAGTGACGGGCTAGCTAAGGCACGGTAGGCGTTTATGCGCGACTGCGAGTGGTTGAGGGAGTCCTCGCAGGATTTAGTCGCGCATTCTATGCAGCCGCAGCGTACGTCGTGGGGCTTGAGTATGTGATCGCCTCGGTCGAGGAGGATCTTGAGGATCTCGTAGTTGTCCCGATGGGCGGCGAGGATGATTGGCGTGATATCTGGCGTGAAGGAACTAGAGTGATTCGGCTGAAAAGAGAGAAAACTATTTAAAGCAAACTAATTAAGTTTAGATTTTAATATTCAATTATAGACCGAATTATTTAAATGAGACGTCATTAAAAAGTATTTATTGAATATAAAGTGCTCGTAATGAAAACTTAATCAAGCACTGTTAATGAAGTTTACATATAATAATTATAGTGATGAAGTTAATCATTTATATAATGAAATTTATATAGTAGTTACTTAATATATAATTCGCTTGCGCTTTGCTATTATCTACTGCTAAAAATGACTCCGTTCTTGGACGGGTTCATCTACTAGTTATACGATAATGACAGTTTGTAGGTCTAATTCGACCGAAAAATCTATCTGATGGAGTTTTAATTATAATTTAAATATTTGCGGATTTATCATAGAGACAAACAGTGGTATGGCATCGGGGTGGAGCATTCCAAAGGGCGGTTACAAAAACTTAAAAAATATTAACATTAAATTTAATTGAAACAGTCATGTAGCTGTTTTATTTAGTGACATAAAAGTGTTATGTGTGCTTGTGACTCGTATACTGTCTCACAATAAATAAAATAATTGTGATTTTTTTTTAAATTAAATAATAAATTCGAAATAAAGTTATGTTTCAAAGTTTTGCGTTGTCATATTAGGACATCAATAATAGATGTTTTATTCGTGTCATCAAATATGAAAAGTTAAAACTCTGAAACAAATACTTTATGGGTGGCAAAATGAACTTGGCCCCAGAGCCTCATATTGCTAAATCAGCCCCAGCGCATTTTACGATATCATATGATAATGATTCTTTATATATGATAATTATATAAAGAATTTATATAACTTTATATATGATATATGATAATTAAATGTAATATTTCTCTCTCGTGGAGAAATAATCGAATTCAATAATTTACTTGATAAACTGACAAAGAATATATTTAGGTACACAATTTTTTGTATACCTAAATATATTCTTTGTCAGTTTATGCAAAAGTATCCATCATAAAAATATTTCATTTGAAATAGCGACCTAGCGTGCAGAAAGTCATAACCCGTAATATACAAAAATCCGACAAGACTGGCCTTTCTATAAAGCAATCATCTCCTAGACTTTAGTCTCAATCATCAATCACAGTGGAGTAGTCAAAGGAGAGTTGTGGGGATTATAACCTCCCCCCATTGAAGGTGAAGCATTTTTTGTAATATTAATGGTGAGACTTTAGGTGTTAACCTAAACCCTCCTTGACGATTTTGGTAAAAAATGTGCGTTGAATACATGTATTCAACGCACAGTTTTCCGAATGAATACATTTAAGACGAAAAGTGAGTGATAACCTAAAAAGGGTCATTACCTCAATTTTTGAGGGTCCCCCTTAGTCAATTCATGGCTTAGTCAATTACTTATCAATCATACTAGGAAGAGATGTGTTTGGCTCATTTTTCTGTCTCAAATAATTGGAAATAAATGTATATAGTTTTGGAATTGGGACATTTTGCGTTTTTCAAAGTGAGCGCCTGCATTAAATGTATAAGGCAAGAAGAGTATAATGTTTAATTGAATTTTAGAAACCGTCTAAAATAAATTAAAACTTACGATAATATGATTATAATTTGCATTTTGGTCTATAATTAATCAGTTACTAAATTAAATAATACACTGAACAGATAAATTACGCTTGTTTTTATATAGGGCCCGCTAAATGTTGTCCACTTTAATATTTGTTCTGCTTCATTTTGCAAAAATAATATAAAATAAAAATAAAATGAAGATTATTATATAAAATAAACTCCCAAAGATGAGTTTATTAACAGAATATAGCAATGCAAATTGACATCATAAAATAAATACAGAGTAGATACATAGCAGAAGAAATATAAAGATAGTATCTACTATTAAAAAAAAATTATATTAGTAGTAT
>JAQIXG010002568.1:0-17350 GCA_034700105.1 Oconnorella tubifera | reverse complement strand
CAGTTGTAACAGTGTGTTGCATAAATGCATTTAATATAATTAATTTTTGATTAAGAGTAGTTAAGAAATTGATTAAAAATTAATTGAAATTAAAAATTAATTGATTAGATTAAGTAGTAATAGATACAATCGTTATTCACTTTAATATGCATAAGCCGGATGGTATTAAAATAAAAAACACGAGGAAATTATTTCAAAATAATACTTCTACGATGATGACAAGAACAATAGGCTAGCTAGAGAGGTAATAATATTTTCCAATTGATTGCTCTCAGATGATTTTCATCTTGTTCACTTAAGATTCAAACATTATAGAATCTATTTAATGATTGTACCAAGCTCGCCAGTTTAGAAACAGTTGCAATCTAATTCTGACAGCCTTGCTTATCAACAGTCATTTATTTCCTGATACTGTATAATTACATTAAATACTGCAAATCACACGGAAGATTATGATTTGAATACAACATCTAGCTATCCATCAATACAAAATCAAAAATTACAGCAGTAATTACAACCTGCTCATAAATGCCAGTATTAAGAGATGCTCTTCTCAACCAGACGTTCTTATAGAACTCCATACAAGTTGGATCAGACACATCAATCTCTTTGTCATCTTTCTGAATTCCCAAATGCTCTCTAGACAATAACACAAACATTTAGATCTGCAAAACTGTAATAAATACATCAAGTACAGGATATGCGGACGTTTCGTCAACGGACTGTTCATCAAAGATATTTGTTAGATTTAGGGTTAGGGTTATGAGTTACAAGAATCATCCGTTATAAAAATAGTTCTTGATGAACATTCCGTTGGCGAATCGTCTTTTGACGAATCGTCCCAGAACCATGAATACGTCAAATAGTGAATTTACTTAGCGAGATGATAATATAATTTAGAATCAATATACTATTATAAATTTGATCACAGGAATAAACCTATAAAACATTAGTCCACAAAACTAACACTGTAATTTTAAAACTTAGCATTTTATCAAACTGACAAATTATAAATTAACACAAAAGTAAATTACAAATATAGACTAATAAATATTTAAATAAAACAAATTCTTTGTTTTCTTATCATTTTCCGTCTGCACAAAATCCATTTAGTTTAATGTCCGGATAGTCATTTCTGAATGATACCTCAAAAAAAGAGCTAAATAAAAAACCATGCTAAAGAAGCAACAAGTTGCTGAGATATTGAAAGACTGACCACAAGACGTGAATCTGAGACCCGTTAATTATTATATTCGTGTTAAGATAGACACAGCTGGAGATATAATACTCGCCGAAAAAGTGACTTGCGTAGACTGCAAGCAAAGGCTCCTGCTTTGAACGGTTTTCCATTCATGCAAGATTCTACACAGCGAGTGTCCTGTACAAGTATGGCTAGCTCACTGTCTCTGTTACCCAGTAGACTTCTGTCATTGATGTTGGCTGATGCAATGATGACACTGCTATCATCAACTATCATCAGTTTTGAGTGAACATAAACCAATTCTGTTGTCTGAAACATATAGGATAGAAACAGTGTCTAATCAATCTAGAAGATTCTTTAAAAAATGATCACTTCAAACCTGCATATGAATAAGAAAAATAAAGCTTAAGAGCGCAATTAAAACGCTAATATTTATAACGCGATTCATTGTTAGCATTATTTGATTAGACACTTATACCGAATAATAATCTTGAAAAACTTATGATTTACAAAAGAACAAAAAACATAATTCTTTATTAATTCTTTCATCATGGTAATGATATTGCTTGTGATCCAATCGTTTGTCATAAAACAATCATGAGACCTTTCTCATCAAAGCTGAAACTGGTCATTTTATTTACTAATAATAATAACAATAATAATAATAATATGCGCATGAAGTGAAGTATTCATTTGTTCATACAAGTTAATACAAAGCAAGGTTGAACAAATTAATACAATGTAAGACATTAAATATATAAATATATAAGATATATAAGATATACAGAGGCATGTATGTAGCACACACACTCTACTAGGGAACAGGGTGAAAAGGGCATTGCTCTATTGTCCATGCAGTGATGTAATAAACAGATAAACAAAATAGTAGTATTTTATTTTCTATATTTAAGTTTTTTATAAAAAAAGAATCTTCTAACTCCAACAAAATTACAACTGAACTATCTTCCAGTTGGTCGGCAGACGCTCTACCAACTGAGCCACTGGGCTCAAACAGTCGCTCATCTCTCAATAGTAAACTATCAACAGTTTTCAGAACGAATATATTGGAAAGGTTCAATGTCTTGAAATAATTAATTCTATAAATAATATTTTACAAATTCTTATTTATTGAGAGTTGAGAATAACTAATATATCTGCACCAATGTACTCACCAGTGTTCCAAGCATTTCTTCATGCTTGCGAAGACCATAGAAAGATATATATGCAAATGGATCGAGAACTATAAGAAAAGAAATATCCATATTTTACTATATTATATCCAGCAACATATTCACTATATAAATTATTAATAATTATTTGCAGTAATTATATTTATATTATAAAGTAATAAAAAATAATATAATTATTACAGATGTTTGCATCTTTGTTAACAAAATGTTTATTTTATTTTTCCATTGTTTGCACTTCCATTTAGAATAAAGATATACAATGTAATAAATTGTTTACATAAATTAATAAAATACAATAAGATTTACTTTAATAACAAATAAACAAATATCTAACATTTGAAACTAAGTTAAAGATATTTTGATAATTAAACGCAATAGCAGTTTCTCACAGAGAAGAAACTACTTCACAATTTACTAAAGTCGTTTATGTATAAAGTATATTGAAACATATTCATGGTTTGTATGAAAGAAAATATAAAACCATACAAATTTGACTAAATACCAAAAATATCAAAAAGTTTAACCTTTTTTGACGAGTCTCTCAAGCAGAGATTGATCTCCCCTACATATCGACTGATAGTTCCAATGGACGACTGCCTGGATGGCTGTGCCTGTGGATGTTCCTAAGTGACCCTCAAATGCAGGAAGCAGTGGCATTATGACGTACACACGAAATGCTTCACCAGCGCTGCAAGCAGATAAAAAAATGATATTTGTTCAAATAAAGTACTGAAAGATTTCTTGCTTTAAATAAATATTATTGCAATGTGCAGTAAAAGTGAAACAGATAACAGTATAATCCCATTAAATGAAACTCAGAGTTGAGTAAATAAAGTTAGTAAAACTAGCTGTATCAAGCATTAGCAATTTTTTCTAACAATTATAATTAATTTATCATTTTTTAACATTAATAATCATAATTATTATTAATCGCATCTGATTTCTATATTATTGTAAGTAATTCAATCATATATATTCTCAGCATAATATTATAATATTATTGTACGATTGCTGTAATTCGTATTTTGTTGTGACGAAATAAAAATAAATGTCAAATGTCAAATATAATATTGTGAATTATTTTGTTAGTGGCTCAATAAAAAGGATTTTAAAAACAAAATATCAAAATTCAAAGAATTTTATATATAACATCAAGAGAAAAAGAGTAATAAAAATACTTCATTCAGAGCTAGTAATCAAAATGTTTACTTTCTGAAGCAACAAGTGAGAGCACCATAAACACCGCTTGTGCATTCACAATCAATACTATATTGGTTAAATGAACTTTAAATATTAAGAGTAATGATTGTTCATGCAAAGATATTAAATACAATGAACCTAACTACAACAATTGTTAAATATAACTTCAAATATTTTAATGTACACTCTGGTCTTTCTGCAGGCATAATAGGACTCAATTAAGTCTTAATAACATAGTCAACAGTCTAATTGCAGTTGTTATTGCGGTGATGTTCTACAATTACATCATTGTCAATCTTTCTAATTAGTTTTCTCAATTCATTCAGTGGAATTCGTCAATTCATCCCATTGGAACTTTTTGTCAAATTCTCATAGCTTTATAGAAGTTTGAAAAATTTAAACACAATATTATCTTCACCGGATGTAATTTTAAAGGCAAATAAATAAAGAGTAATGGTAAGCAAAAGATTCTCAATCAACAGAACAATGATAAATAAACGGAGTATATTATTCCTGTATCAATAGAAACTGTACATTTACCACATCCCTAAATTAATCTTAGCATAGTCGGATAGAGATTGTTACGAAAGAAAATCACAAACTGACTTGTGTGCCTTAACTATTCTCTCATACAGAGCTGTAGCAATACCATTTTCTACTACTCTGTCATGATTGATACTAATAAAGAACTGATTCTAAACAACGACAAAAAAAAAAATATATATATTTAATTTAAAAAAATCACTAATACTCAAATATTTTATTATATAAACTTTGATTGCATTCCATGCGCTTCACAATGTGGAATGCAAATAAATAAATATTTAAACTCAATAAAGAAAGAAAACATAAAATTTAAACATAGCTATAAATATCCTCATTAGAGAGAACGTTAAAAAATATTACATACATAGTACAAAATATAACACCAATAAATGACCAAATATTATATTATACTATATTTCAAAATATTAGACTGATGTCATGGAGAAAATTAATTAATTTTCATTTACTACAGTTATTTATTCGCTAGTTTCATAATGTAATACAGGTGTTATTATCTAGTTGAGTACACTGCCTCTTATTAATAGGCACGTGTTCTAGATGAGTATGCTTGCCTCTTAACACACTTAATAAATTTTCTTTGGGAATATCGGGTTAAACGTATATAAAGCATGAACCAATATTTATTCTCGAATGGGTTCAACTCACTATATTGCTTACAGCCTGGTGACAAAGATGATAGCAATATTGATACTATGTGCTGTCACTATAATAATAATAATAACTATCACATTGAAGATACAAATTAAAATAATTTCAATATTCAAAGCCTCAAACAAATCAATAAAATAATAAGTTAATAAAATGGAATATTCAGTAATAAACAGACTTCAATGTAGATGTAATGTTGAGAATTTGCAATGAGATCAATATACGCATTTAAGATAGACCTTTCAGTAAACTTAATACCAGCCGACCATTTACTGGAACTACGTAATATCTGCAGCATATAAACAATATAAAATGACATTGTAAATGTATCATATTAGAACTCATTTAAAGAATTTAATTCAAAGAAAAGATAACTCAGTCAATTTAACATGCACTGTAACATTAAATTACAATAATTATATTTAGTAGAAGAAAACTTACAAATACTAATACTTGTAATATTTCACTTTGCTATACTATCAGAGTATAATATCTTAAAACAAAACTAAAATGTTTGTAAAAGTATATAATCATTTTAAGAATTTGATAGTATTTAATTTAATGCATTAGGTAAACCTTTCAATACAATTAGTTATTGTAAAACGTAAATATTTAATAACAAAAGTTAACCTGACAGTTACAGCAAAAAGCCGAGCTAATAGCCCAACGTGGGACCAACACATTGCTGTTACTTTTAGGCAGAAGCATTGGAATGTCATCAGCAGCCTTTTTCTTTTGAAGCTGTTCAAATAAGTACTTGTAGTTAAATAGTCACTTTTAAAATACTTTATATCATAAGCTATGAATAAACTGGTTATGTAGAATAAGGATGCAATGCAGTGGCAGATCTGTATTTTTTTCTAAGATTCAAAACAATTCTTGACCAAAACCTTAAATTTAAAAAAAAATTATACTGCCTGATGACTTGTGAGTTATTTATTTAGTTATTAATATAATTTCATAATGAAATATTAGCATCCCTATCACTTTGAAAGCAAAGTCAAGCATTAAAAATTTACATTTTAGATTACTTCAACAGCATAAAAAGAAAAGCATTCTAGAAGAAGATTAGTTTCAAATTCCTTCCCTTAAATATCCTAATGATCAGTGGATATGGAAGGATGCAGATTATACCCGCAAGTATTATCAAATAATAACTTCAAATAATGAAGTGATATTGACTGCTTTCAACAATACCTCAAAATTAATAAAATCTTTTTAAATTCTAGCTTTTTCTCGACTTGCAGATTAACGGTTTAATGACTCAAAATTATTGCATCAAGTTCTCAAGAAGAAGATACCTTAGTGAAGTTCCATCTTTGGATGAAATGCCTCGCAACATCTCTAGCTGGCTTACCGAACACTGCAGCACCGATATCATGCCAGGGCATCCGAGGTGTTATGGTCCTGTCTACCATGTCTGAAAGATACACGTAAACAAGATTAGTAAGTAATCACTTACTAAGTGTTGACAAGTATTATTACTAAGTATAATGATTCTATTATTTGTACAAACAATTACATTACCGGCTGGCAGCGAAATTAGCTTAAAGTTATAAAAATATCAAAATTGATGCAACATTGATCAGTTTAAATAGTGATAAAAATTTACAAGGATATTTTATTATCAACTTGTGTCTGATCTCTATGTTCTGAAAAATAATTTCATTTTAAGTATATGACTAAATCTTTTCTAAAAATACCCAAATCAAACTCTAAAACGTTCAACTTTGGATATCTAGTTGCTTGGTTTGTCTCTAGCTGCTGCATTCAATTTCTCTCACTTACGAGTGGAACAAAAGTTAACTTAATTAAAACTAACAACGATATAATAAATAAAACTAACTTACGAAATGTTAATAAAAAGGTATGATTTTAACATTGATCATTGACACTAGTCACTTTAATTACACAGCATTATGATTTTATTTCGTATATGGTTTCATTAATGTGACGTTTTAACAATTGTATTTGTTATTAGGAATAAACAAAACTGACATACAACTCTAATACAAATAACATAAGTATCACTGACCAACGAATGGATTATCAAGCTCAACAAAATCTTTAAAGATGAAATTGACGTAATCTTTTCCAACCCATATCTTCAATGAGCCTCCTTTACCCTCTGGTGTCAGTTTGTCATCAAAATCCAAGTCTTTCACATCGCTCTCTTTTGCAGCATACACACTGAACATAGTAAACAATGATTCTGTCTAACAATTTATACTTATCATATTATAAAATATTAGTCTTAAAATATCAATATTTAAAACGTTCAATAATGAAACAAAAAGATAGATAAAAAATGACAGATAATAAGAGACAATAAAATTACATTAACACAAAATAAAGAAATATATATAAAATACAGAAGAAAGAATACAAAAGTTTAAAACCCAGGAAAATAATATTATCACTTGATCATCAAGCATCTGCTTACTGACCCTTGAGAAAAGACTAGGCAAAATAATATAATGAAGCATATGCAGCTATAGACAGACTTAAGATATTGTATTTACTACACTGGAATTAACACTTAAATCATTGAATCATAGCTCAAATGACCCAATGCGACTTGCTCTTAATCACATCATATTGTATCCCTTATAGTCAAATTAGTAAGAGCTTATTTGAAAGCTATATATTAATATAAATGACATTGCTATTGAAATTATATTATATACGCTGCTTAAATTGTAACTTTAGCAAACTTGTCAAATAATTGAAATACATTAGTGTTAAATTAAAATTCACTGCATATAATAAAGTGTCATACCATTAATGAGTTTGAAAGGTGTAATATTATTTAAGTCTATGTATGAAATCAACTATTTAAAATATTATTCGGCTAACAAGAATCTTGCAGATTAATATCACTTTAATAGCATAATGTATCATAAAAAATCTGAAGCTTGATCTCATTGATTAGATCTCAGTCCAACCTTTCGTCCCAGCTACGAGGCGCACTATCATCAGTTACATCTATGGATTCCGCTCGTTGAAAAATCATCTTCATATTAGCTACGGTCTTGAATGTCTACAATACATTATTTATATAGAAAAACTAAAAACAGAAACGCGCAATTAGAGACTGCAAATATTTGTGTTAATTTAATATAACTATCTTACTATTTCAAAAAATTATAATTCTTAGTTGTAGCACTGCTAAAAGTTTTGTTGAAAGACATTTTAATAAAATTTGATTAACATTTTTAATTTTTACGCATAATCTTATTGTACTATTTTTTAATTTTAATTTTATGTTGACTGTTATTAGCATTTGTTACTACTTTCATGAATTAAAGAATATATATTAGCTACAATAGATGCTACAAAATAGAATACTCATCAAGAATACTGAATCAGTTGATGATAATAATTATCTTTAATTGATGCCAACTGACAGACATAAACTAATGGTACAATAGTCAATTTAATATAACTATTGAAGTAAACAAAACAGATATTTACGCTTTATTAAGAAAAGACTTTAAATAGGCAGCAAAGGCCCTCTGTGAGAAAATTTAACCCCTGCTGATGCCTTCAGTGTTATAAATAATTGAAATATAACAATTAATAACATCATTATTAACATGAATAAGTAATATATATCAATTAAGAAATTACACAAGCCAACTGCTTTAACACAATGTTATGAAAATATAAATGGTATCCGTGTAAAATAAATTCTAGAGCATTGTGAAACATGCATGAAATATAATTGAATTCGTATGCAATCAAAGTTGCAGCCATAACTTCATAAACAAGTGGTGTTTAAAAATTACAACACTTTGAAATGGTATGCAAATTATTTACATTAGAACTACAATAGTGCAGACTTTATGAATTCTTTCTGTGGAAGTATAGCAAAGTACTTACAACTTTACGTTTTCCTTTCGCTTCACTAGACTTCATTCCTGCAAGATTTCTTCCCTTCCCTCCATCTCTTAACACAGCTGCCACGTGTTGTTCATTTAAATCACTCTCATCACTCATCACTTCATCATGTCCCTGCACGCTCGATGTTCGGCTAACACTTTGTGGCACTTGACGCGTGGAGCGAATGTTCCCAAATAAAGCGGCAAGTTGATCACGTTTCCTTTTCTTTTCCTGCTGGTCGCTTGATAAATCAGCATTAGCATCCTCTGATCTGTCTTCCTATGACATCAACAAAGTGATAAAAGCTAATCTATGCAAAACAATAATTTATATAAATGAATGAAAACCAGAAGCTATAATTAAGATATGCAATAGAAACCAGGTCACAGACCACAAGTAACCAAGTAACTTGGCCATTATAAAAACAGCTTCATAATCATCCCTCAGAATAATCATGGCAGGAACAAATTGAAATAAAGGTTATCCAAAGAGAACAAGAGAACAAATATTCCTACACGCACTGTGTTCCAGCTTCTCTGCAGAAATAATATAAATAAATTAAAATACTCTTGAAAGATTACCTGCAAAGCTAACCTATCTCCTTCATGACTACTCTCATCAGCCGATAATGCAGCCCTGATCTCTTTCTGTTTCTCAATAACGTTTCTCAGAAATATTTGTAGTGTTGTTGGCTGAAACTGAACATCACCAGAATCCACCGCTCCCTCTATGCCTCTCAATTCTTCTCTCTCATCAAAAGAAGAAAATGCAAAGCTGTCTTCAGGTGACATTTTCTGAGACTCAAGTCTGTCTAATTCATTTATATTTGATTTTGAAATATCATCACAAGCCATACAGTCTTTCTCATCAGAATTGCAATCATCTTCCAACACAATTGGATTATAATAACAACCATCGTCATCTCTTGTTATCGCTAAATTTCTGTTCTTGTGTCCGATATGTCCATTCTGTGTCATCTTTTCAACAACAATATCTTCAGCTTCAGCTTCACAGTTTTCCTCCGTATGTTTATTTCTTAATATATTAACTATGCTTAATGCATTTGACTTGCTTGTTCCAGCTCTATCAACAGTGTCTATATCACAATCAGGATTGTGATCCTCATTTATTGTGAACAGAGCAACAGATTCCACGAGTGCTGAAGATTTGCTTGTCAAGCGCGCACGTGCCAGCATGTCAGAGATCTTTGGCACAATGTTTGGAACATTGTTGAGAACATTCTGTAATGTGTCTGAGTCTTGTTGACCGTAAATATTCGTCAAATCTGTTCCAAAGTCTGTCAGTCTGCACATCACAATAATATTTGAAAATAGATATATGTGTTTTATAACTTGTAGGTTAATATCATATCAGTACAAAGAGATCATTTAATGACAAACAATTTAACATATTCATTAAATTATGATGATCAATAATTGTCATTAAGGTTAAGCACATTCATCCTTGCACCACATTCGTAACCAATCACAAATCATCTATCAACCACAGTCTTGTCTATCATGGAACCTTGTCTATAGATTAAGTCGTCCATGCTCCTATTGATGTTAATGAAAAAATACTTACCTTCCTACCCCTAATACAGTACTACACTAGATGCTCTTTTATTAGAATTGTCAGGTTTGGTATATATATCCAAAACCAACAGGAAAAATATGAAACTGACAGACTGCGTCGAAGGAACAACCTAACTAATAACTATTATAAGTTAGAAACCAAATTTATTCAATGTTAAAGTTCATTGGTGAAGTGATAGAGCAACGGACTTCAAATTGATATGTTTACAATCAATTCCTGTGAAAGCATATTAAATTGCTAACTTGCGCACTTTAGAACAATACTTACAATGGCAGATGCATGTGCGATATCGTTCATATACACAGCAATCAATTAAACTTCAATTAAAGTAAAACTAAATTAATGCCTGATAGAAAAACATTTTACGTTAAGAACCTATGTTTACGAGTGTCCCAGCGACCATAGCAAAGATCAATGCCACCTAAGAAAGCCAGACGCTGATCAACCACAACACACTTCTCATGGTGGGACCAGAGCTTGATACCATCAGGATGACGCATCACCTGTAAAACAACATCAACTATTCAAAATAAAAATAATTTTCTTTTATATGAAACAATGCACTATTAAACATAACACCCTTCTTCCAAAATTATACAAAAAATGTTAAAATGAAAATCGTGATACGAAACTAAAATTACTGTGATCTACGAAACAGCATGATGAAATAGTATAAAATATTTAATTTTCTATACATTTAAAACTGAAGATTTGAAAACAAATAAATAAACATATATACAAATATTGATTGTATATTATATAGATAATATAGATATGCTAACTTGTAGCATTTGATACCACATAAAAAAATAAATCTCAAGATTATAAGAATAATTTTAAGATAATAATAGACCTTAATATTAGCATGTCTGCTAGTCAGTGTTTGCTTGGTATAGTTGCTGTTAATTCCTAATGCCATTTCTAATTCTTTGTACACCAGAATAAACACCTTCACACCAGCCTCCTGTCATAAAACACAAACAGAACACCACGCATGATACGTAACACCACAGATGACGCGCAACACTATAAATGATTCATTAGCAATTATAATACATAACACGGAAGAATAAATTTTGTCCCACAGGATACAAGTGACCCACCAAGTCATTTATTGGGACCACAAGTTTACAAAATAAAGTTAAATGTTGCCTGCTCATTTGTTTATTTCAGCCCGCAGTGTCAATGATGTGGCAAGCAAGCCATAAATGAAATAGAAAAATTGTAAATGTTGTAAATTTGTCATCAAAAATAATAAATAACATGACTATTAAAAGTCAATTTGGAAGATAAATGATAGACCTCTAACAATTTTGGTTTAAGTGGCCTGCTACACAATTTGTAGTCATAAAAGTGTCTCTCAAAACAAATCTTTCACTCTGATATATACTATACGAATAATATATCGCCTATGATCTTAGCAAGTCTTATGTATCATTAGTACAATTTTTTTATTTTTTTCTAGATTATTAAATTAACGATATATACTGATTAATGATATTATTGACGATTTTATTAACGATACATAATTGCTCCATTTTATGAAATTACTAACAGTTGCACGGTTTATTTATCGTTCTTCATTGAAGATTTTGCTCATACCACATGCAAGACCTACATCTTATCAACCAAAGAACAGAGCGACAATTTTCTAGTTAATGAGATTGTAAACAATGTTAATAAACTAAGAAAACATTTATCACCATTGCCATTCATATATAGGTACAATCAGCTATGAAGCGCAGGAAACTCAGCGATGGTTTAGAATATAACTAATAACTTTAATAATATATATTCAGTTTTATATACGAATATATAAAACTTACATCAAATTTTATTCTCAGAGTGGTGGTAATTATAAGAGTATTCAATCTTATTTAAATAATATAAATAAAAAAGATAAATTCTCACAGCTTTTCTCCGCAGCAAAAGATCTAGTCGCCATCTGTTTTCTTCCAGATTAGGTCTTTTTAGATGAAGCTCCGGACTTAACCTAAAAAGTATCTATATCTTAAATCGCAAAAAAGTTTCATTATAAAACTTCAATTTACTGAAAAATATACGCTATAAATTTCTAATACAATATTGCTTGCGGGTAGTTCGAGTAATTAAAACATTTTCAATAATATATTAAAAAGCTAGCAAAACATCAGCTTATTTCTATTAAGAGAAAAAATATTCGCTTACATCCAGTCAGTGATGAAGATTTCTTCTCTTGCAGCTTCAAGTGCATCAGCAACAGCTGCCATGTAACTAGCTCCATCAACAAACCTATGTATTAAATTCAGTAAGATTTATTAAATTCAACTGTATGCTATAGATATAAAATAATTTACAGGTTTACTGATTGTGATTGCCTCAAAATACGTAATAAACTGATACTGTATATCATGATCTATAAGTTCCCATTACTGTTAATTATTGAAGAGTTATCTTCGCAAAAGAATTAATTTTTCAGAATTTGTATTAGACAAAGTTATATACAGTATATATATATATATGGTCTTGTATATGGATAAATCAATTAATGACTTGGTCTGAAATGACTATAACACTTAAATATATATTATTCAAAAAAATTCATCCGTCCATGTAGCAAGAAACAAGGATATACAATGTTCAGAGAGATAATCAGACATCGGTATAAAATTCGCCTAAGCCATTCAAGAGCGAAACTCATTTGTTTCTTACAATAACAAATTAGTTTGAAGCATTGCAGCCTTATATACATGACACGAATATAAACACTGATTAAAACAAGATAAAGAAAAAAAGAGCGATAGCTTATTATTGTACAATCAATTTTGTTATTCATTAAGGTAAGTATAATTTAAAATATTTATTATTAATTTATTATTTAATGGTATATTAGTATAACCTGACAATTATTAAATTATACTAACAATCAAGAATGGCAAACAACAAATAAAATCAATGGGCAATCACAACATAGACTAAATTAATGACAGGTTAATCTTAGCAACAAAATAAAAACTTAACTTTTAAAATTATCCACAAATTATTCCTCCTGCATGACTACCATTACAAGCACTGTATAGATTCTTTATACTTATTTCAGAGCTCGCTTAGTTTCAAATTTTAAGAATGGGATAGATAACTTGCTTCAATGACAGATAAACAAGATCATGCAGTCAAGAGTATATGATTCAAATGGCATTCTTGAATAATATATCGTTTTCAACTGCGTATCAAAATGGAAACTTCATAAAAGCAAACACAACAAGTAACTCATAGAGTATTGATAAATATAACAGAAAAAAAGATTCTTGAAATGCAAGGAAATCTTGAGATCTTAAATAGCACTGACCAATTAACGTAAGAGCTCTGTCGCACAGGAACAAAAGAATCATAGCGGTTCGGTTTAATGTAGTCTGTCCCCCATGCATCCACTGCGCTCTGAATGTCATTGAACCATTCAACAGCTTTACGATCTGTATATGCCTTCAGTAGTAGATGTCTAAATATTTTTTTGAATATTTGTCATAAATTGTACAATACACGCAATATCCAAAAATGATCCAATCAACCAATCTTTATTAAAACACATGTTTTGGAAAAGTCAGCTTATACAGTGTTTGATACTGAAATTACTTTCTAATTCAAATTAACGTTAACAACTATATATAGAAATTCTACAAAAACTAGACAATTAATGAATTTATCACAAAAAGAAACACCAATATTAAGATTGTCACAAAATAAAATAACTACCGAGACATATTAGAGATGAGTAGACCATGACTAATGCCTGTGGACAACATTCCCATTTTAACACTGAATTCTCTGTCCATCAATAATACATCTCTTACTGTACCATCTTTAGGACGTATATAAGCTATGAACGAATCTTTAACCAACAGCCATCTGTTGACAAACTTGAATTTAAATCAACTGCATAAAGTTATATACTTAATTTCTAATACGTATATGATTCTAAAACGTATATGATTCTCAAATTATTGATAATCATTTTAATAAAAATCTGACTAATATTTAAATTAAAACTAGACCTGTACTTATAGTCCTAGTATAACCCAAATATAGTGAACCTTGATTATTCAATATTAAATATTAATTTTAATATTTACTTTATCTTATCTAATGGCTTTTATTTGGTAAATTACAAAATTTGATATATAGAGAAGCAAATGTTTAGCATTCAAGGCATTAAAAGATTAGGCATTAAAAGGCATTAGAAGTTTGTTGCACAGAGCTGTCAGCCCAATAAGGCTAGTTACAGACATATTGCGTGAACTAGATTGTGGAAACTAAGAAATGATTTCTGCAATCCAATGAAAAACTGAAAAGAGAACTTTATCATGCAACAGCATCTCACAGACAAGTCATATAAGTAGATATCAAATAATATATACAAATATAAAATATACAAATATTAATATTTTCGAATAGATTTTATATTTTAGGTTAGGTTACGTTTTACGTCTGGATTACCGTAAATAACGATGTCGAAGACGTAGCTGACAATTTAAGCACCTTACTAAAGGGTGCAGCGAGTTTTGAGAAATAGTGAGTTAACCGGGATTCGAACCTGGACCTATCGGTTTAGAATCCAACACTCTAACCACTTCTCTAACGGGCCTTTTATTTTTTCTTCTTTTTTTTCTCTAATGGGCCATTTTAAAAATAAATATAGAAATAAAACAGTGTTCAGTCGCAAAAGTTCAGTATTATACCTTGGTTTCTGTATCACAAGTGATGAAACTGTTCAAACAGTGACGTCATCTTTGACCTACAGTGACGCTTACGATAGTTTTGTAATTCTTACTAAATTCAGTCAGAGTTTGTCATTAAATAACAATCATTGTGATGATGTGATATTAAGAAATAAAGAAACAAGAAAAGTAGACAAAACTCAAACAAATCTAACCTTTGTTGCCAGTGGCCTGGTTGACAGAAAAAGCAGCAAAGACAGAAGTTAATTGATATTCTTCTTCCTCCAGCCTGCTTCTCTACAAACCCTTCTTTCAGTTTACAGCCCAACCCAGCAATAAATGAAAGCTGACTTGTCTCCAAAAACTTCAGCTAAAAAATATTCATATTGAATATAATATAAACCAATCCACACTTGTATTCATTTGTATCTAATTCTGAAGCAAAGTATAGAGAGGGCAGTTTGCTAAATATGAACTTAAATAATAATTAATATAAATATAAACTTAATCACTATTTGTGATTAGAAAGTTATTTATCGACGAATATCAAAGGATGCAATCAGTAAACTAACAAATACATTATATTCATCTTGTACTATATAATGGCAGGATATCCAAATAAGCTGTTATACAGTGGGTAGATATTATGAGTATTAGCATTCAATTAAAACAAAACAAATTTTCTAAAGAGAATCCTTAACACGGTCACTCATTGTAAAATCTATAAATATATCGATTAAGATTTTTACAGCTGGACTTTTGTTAAAGATAATCTTAAACTATACGCATTAATTTTAGCTGAAGCAGAATTTGTAAAACTTATAATTAATCAGAGCATGCAAACGAAAGTATACAGTATAGACATCATGACAAAATTGTCTGATTATGTCACAAACTCAAATCTTATTTAAAACTTTTATAATTATTTTATATATTGATTCATAATTTTATAATTTACAGCGTTTAAACACAAAACCAGCATGTATTTTGAAGCAATAAATTTCTTTACTAAGTTTACTTAATATGAAATAACTTGATAAGAGATTTCACAGAGTAACTGCAGAAAATGCTACACACCACACATCACTCAATAGAATCAATAGTTATGAACAAACTGAAAGTATATCATCCGTATTCAATCAACAATATGCACCAGCATGCAACTGATTCGCATTCATTTTAACTCTGTGTTCGATACAGACTGAATATATATTTCAAGCCTCATTCTCTTTCTCTCCCTCTCTCTTGCTCTCTCTATCTTCTGTCTCTCTCTCTTGCTCTATCACTAACTGCTCATATATATTCAAATTCAACCAACTGTCAGCTACTACCACTAATAATATTCAGACCACATGAAACTTTTAATCTAGCAATAAATCAGCAAGTTATAAGCATAAATAAATAAGTTACGATCAATAATATTATAATAGTACTTATTGTTTAGTACGTATTTATAATCCTTGCATTCAAGTTTTCAACTTATGCAACTCTCTTTTGACTTTGGTATAGATTTCTTTGACAGTGACTTTACTTTACATTTATTTTTTAATAAAACACTAATTAATCTCAATGCTAAGTTTTAAATATTACATTCACTGCATTGATCTGCCACATGTTAGCAACTCATTTTATTCACTAAAGCATAAATATTACTATTTATTATAATGATTAGAACTATAAGAATGTCTAATTTATATATTGTTTTATTATTGATCATAAAGCAACATATAAATTGCGTTTAGAATTTAGATCGCATTCAAATTAGGTAAATAACTAATCAATTAATAATTATCAGTTAAAGTTACAACTTATAAGTGACACAAACTGTTTCAGGATGATTACGATATTCAGTGCACTTGAGAATGCTCTGTAAATAAGCCTCCAATTGTTTCTAAACATAGCAGAACAAAGCACAACAAACAAAAATAAATTTAAAACTGTGAGCCTCCATTAAACCAAAATATATTATTAACAGCATTCATGAAATAATTTCAAAGTTACACTCACACTGCAATATATTAAACAATTTAAAATAAAAAAATTAATAGTAATCCTTAATTTAACATCTTAAATGTCACATAAACAAAAACTAATGTCTAAATGCATCAATCAATAAATTAATAAACTAGATTAGATTAGATGAGACTCTGGGTTCATGGGGCACGTTGGGTCTTGCTTTTATGAATGAGTTGGGTAGACGGATCTTTATCGTCTCAGGAGATCCAAGGTCCACCTCTTTCCTGAAGCAACGACTTGCTTTGGCAGTGCAGCGGGGGAATGCAGCGGCAGTGCTGGGAATTTTGGGACAGTTTCCCAAGACACTTTTTAACTTTTAAATGTGTAAATGTCTGAACGTGCTTGTGCAAACTATT
>JAQIXG010002567.1:0-17353 GCA_034700105.1 Oconnorella tubifera | reverse complement strand
TGCTTGTTCATTAACTTTTTTGCTCGCTGTATATTGTTGCTAAATACTTTTATCTGATTGTATTGATTAAAAGAAATTTTATAATAATACTTGTAATACTACGTTTTTTTTATTATAATAGTATACGTTTGCTCAGGAAAAAAATGATAATGTATTTCCTATATTATCCATATTAATCAATTTTCATCATTTTCTTCCTTTTACAAACTTATAGTATAATAGGTGTGTAGTACAACGAACAATATTATCAATTAATGTACAATGAACTTTATGAAGATGTTTTATTATAGGTTGTATATTACATTAAAATATTTAAGGGCCTATGCGTTTAAGGTTCAATTCAACTTCTTTAAAGTGCCATATTTCGGGTGACTATCATTGACTTTCGGGTTGTAAAATTGCACGTTGTTAGGTGTTATTAGTACGTTAAATAGATTATTTTTCCTCCACCAGTAGTTATTTATAATTGCGTAGATATGTCACTGATGATGTCAGTAAGTTAAGCCAAGCCGTAAAAAATATTTCGTACAGAATATTAGTTAAAAATGTTAGTAAAAAATAATTTGTTCTTCTCTTTAAAAATCACAGCTTTAAGCTGAAATTTGAAGACCTTATTTTAGTCGTAAATAATATTTAAATTAAGAATATTGCCAATAAAAAATGCACAAATTTAGTACATGATAAAATCATTTTTAAATAAAACAAATTAGTAATATTTGTTAATTAAATTTTACGTTACAATACATATTCCACCTAAAAAATGTCGAGTCTTATGACGGACACTACATTTTTTAGGTGGAAAATGTATTGTCACGTAAAATTTAATTAACAAATATTACTAATTTGTTTATTTATTTCAAAATTATTTTATCATGTAGTAAATTTGTGCAATTTTTATTGGCAATATGCTTAATTTAAATATTATTTACATTGAAAATATTGTAAAATGTATTCCTATGACGTACACTATATTTTCCAACAATATTTTCAATGTTTTTTTCTTCTAAGTTTAATAAAATTTTTCACAAGATCTTTTAATTACCACGTTTAAAAAATCAATTTCCAGTTAAAGCACGTTTATTGAGAACATCTACCGCATGTATTGAATCAACCGTCCAAGCGTCGTTAGTCAATCTTAAAATAGACCATCCGAAACATTCGTGTTTTGGACGATTTAACAAGCGTCAATCAGTCTTGGAAGATATATATTTAAAGTTTGATTACTGCTTTATAATTTAATTTTTAATTGTCTGATAATTCTGATTCATTCAAAATCTAAAACTGCATTAGACAAAAGATAGCAGTAACGAAAGATATCCCTAAAATGAGAACAATATTTCCTAGATAGTCTTGTGAAAATTATATTATGTTTAACCTAGCTTTACAATAATCGCACACCATTTTTAGCGCACCTACTTTTCATTAAATGACCAATCGCTTCCAAGCACGGTAGTACAGCGTGGTCCGCTCTCATTGGTCGGCCGTGTTACGTTCTCGTCTCTGATTCGTCAAGACGTGACCTATTTATTTCTTTATTTAGTGCACGCGTTTGCTCGTCTTCATTTATAAAGTTTTCTTTGTGAGATCAGACGGGAACGCGCACTGACCGGGAGTCGAACCCAGCACCTCGTCATTTGAAGTCTTTCTTCTGGTAGACATAGTGTACAAGCGGAGGGACATGGCTAAAATTCAGCGGTTAATCATTGTACTGCTCTTCACGCTTATAGCATTATCTAGTAAGTTATTTAGTTTAGGATTTTATTTACTAATTAACCGGCGTGGCGCATCCGTAATTTATTAGGTTATTTGGTTGGCTTATCAGACACGTTTTTATATTTTACATGTTTAAATATAAGTTTATATTTAATGAATGGGTGTAGAATGATGAAAAGAACAATTTATGGCTGTTGAGTACCAATTTTTTTTTTATTTGGAAAAATGTATATAAATATTAACTTGTATATTTTGTTAGCTATAAAAATTCGTCTATACAAGTGGTATTGAGAGTATAAACCATTATGAAAATTTAGTGTCACTCGACTTTGAAAATATTTAGATGTGGAGAAAATTGTGAGATATATTTTGAAATATATATTTAACAGTTTAATTCTGGTTTCTTTTGTATATATCGACAAAATTTGATCAAAATTATTATAAGAATCTTTACAAACGTTGTTTTAACAGTCTTTTTTTCTAAAAAAATTAAAGTAATATTTAGAGGAACTCTATGACTGATTAATAAAGATTGACCCGATCTCCATTGTATAATATTTATTAATATTATATAATATAAAATAATATTTAAATTGAAATTTGACGTTCTTGTAGCATTAACGCTATCAACGGCAGCAGAAAACGATGACTCAGATGATGTAACGTTAGATGACGATATTGGTAAAAGTAGAGACGGATCTAGAACTGATGATGAAGCTGTTCAAAGGTATAGTTGTAATTTGCTTTGATTTTCAGTAATATCGAATATTGATCAACCTTTTTGTTCAGTTGTCATACCTACACAAAACTTACTGAATAATCAAGTTGGGGTAAAATTGATTTTTGTTCACCAAGTTTACATTGTGTCAATAAATTGTCCTGGTTTGCTGATGTTATGTTAAGCAGCTAATAAACGCAAGTTGGTTTTAGTTTTGTCTGTTTTTTGTATCTTTATGTTTTTCTAAGATTTTAGAAAAGAAATTTTGGCTCTTACTTAAATTGTCATGATATGTATATTAGAAATAAAGTTGTTTTATTAATGAGGCTTTGCGTTATTTGAACTGGATCAAGTTTCAGTTTTGTGTCTTTTATTTGTTTCACAGAGAAGAAGAAGCCATCAAGTTGGATGGACTGAGTGTGGCACAAATGAAAGAGTTAAAAGAGAGTTCAGAGAAGCATATCTTTCAAGCGGAGGTTGATCGTATGATGAAACTGATCATCAACTCTCTGTATAAGAATAAAGAGATTTACTTGAGAGAGTTGATCTCTAATGCGTCTGATGCTATTGATAAAATACGATTCCTGGCACTCACTGATCAAAATGCTTTGGCTGCTACAAGCGACCTCTCTATTAGAATTAAGGTAATGAGCTTTTTTCTTTATTTTTTAAACGATTTATAATATTTTCAGTCTTCGGTTATTAGAAACTGCTTCCTTCTTCGATGAATTTTTTAAAATTAATTTTTAAAGTTTGTAATGATATGTACATAATTTGATGCCACTTCAGTTTTTTATCAAATAATATGTTATGACAAATGATGTTATTTTAATAATAAAATATATTGAGAAGAAAAGTAATGCAACATCAAATTTTAACTTTTGACCACTATATAATACTATATAATTAAAATATAATCATAATGACTCTTGTTTGTATTCTTTGACTGTTTGTAGGCAGACAAAGAGAATCATGCCTTACATGTGACTGACACTGGTATTGGTATGACTAAAGAAGACTTGATCAAGAATCTCGGTACAATAGCAAAATCCGGTACAAGTGAATTCTTGCAGAAACTAGGCGATGCTTCGTCCACGCAAGAATCGAGTGATTTGATTGGACAGTTCGGTGTCGGATTCTATTCTTCTTTCTTAGGTTTGTTGCAGCGGTTGTCTAAAATATAAATAAATAAATTAGATATTTTTAAGTAAATGCTAATAAATAAAGAACTAAATCTAATTCAAAAAATTGCTGCGGAAAAATCTTTATTTTATATTGTTAAATTTATTACATCATCAAATTTTTTAAGGATTTAGAAATTTTTAAATTTCTGAGTATTAAATTTATTTATTTATAACTTTTAAGTTTTTCTCTAAATAATTCTAAGATAAATCAGTATAAGTCTAATGTAGTTTAACATTAAAAAGATAGAAAAAATATATTAAATATGATCTGTTGAGGCATAACTGAAAATAATTTCGAGTTAGTTTTTCTACTATCGGCATTGTTATGGGTGTTTCGCTGTTTTATTCTTACATTTTTTAATAAAAGTTTTTTTTTGCTATTGTTATTTAGTCGCGGATCGAGTTATAGTGACATCTAAACACAATGATGATGATCAGTACATCTGGGAGAGTGACGCCTCTTCTTTCTCTGTTGTTAAAGACCCGCGTGGCAACACCTTGGGTCGCGGTACAACTGTGAGGTAACATTACTTGGCAGACTTTTCTGAAATTACATATTTTTTCATATAGATTTACTTTATTTATCTTGTTGAGCTAAATTGTGAGCTATTTTGAATCTCTGTACTTTCTGTTAGGGGATACAAATATGATATATCATTGCGTTAATAATAACTTTAAACAACTTTCACAGACTGTAATTGCATATAAATTACAACGGATATATTAATTTTATAGCTATTTATTTGTATTAATATGTCTCTGTCAAATCTGACTTTGTTATTGATTATTTGATATTTGAGGAATGTATTTAAATTAATCACTGCGAGTAAATGGCTTTATTTATGCTGATGTGATAATTGTGCAACAAGCCAGAGAACATAAATTGATGACTGCTTTGGTTACTGTTTAAATTCTTTTCTAATTCTTTTTGTTTTGCTTTGATAGTTTGTTCCTCAAAGAAGAAGCTCATGAAAATCTAGAGTTACACAAGATCAAAGAACTAGTCAAGAAATACAGTCAATTCATTAACTTTCCTATTTATCTGTGGGAGAGCAAAGTACTTAGATATTTTCTTCTTATTTTATAATATCTTGTGATAAATTATTTGTAATTATTTGAATTATTATCGGAATTTGCTAATTGTTCCTGCAATTATCTGCATAAAATGTAACTGAATGAATATTTTACATTTTGAAAATTTTTGATAAAATTTTACTGACAAGTTTTTTATTGTTTACCAAGAGATGTTTTTAGGAAAAAACTAGAGTTTATCTTGCTTTTAAATCTATTGATTTTTATTTTGCTTGGATATAAATTTTTTGGTTTGTTGATTTGGATTAAATTTTATTTTTAAAATTCTTAATTTTGATGATATATGTTATTATGGTAATTTCAGTTTTGATACGATGCATGCTTTTATCGGTTAAATAGATTGATTTAAAAGTCAATCATATGTTGATCACTTTTTGTTTACACACCAAGTTTTAACATTGATATCAGCTTTGATATTATATGTTGTATAATTAAATCATTCTCTGTTTCGAAATAATCTTTCTATACTGAGAAAATACTACGCAACAGTTAAATGAAATTAGAAATTAAGATAAATACTTTTAATGAAATTTGATGTTAAACAATAAAATGTAATTTACTTTTGCACTTTTAAGACTGAAAAAGTGGAAGAGCCGGATGAAGAGGAAGACGAAGAGAAGAAAGCTGAAGATAAAGATGAAGATGAAGATGTGAAGGTAGAAGAAGATGAAGACAAGAAGCCAAAGAAGAAAGAGGTTGAAAGAACCGTATGGGACTGGGTATTGATCAATGAAAACAAACCACTGTGGACCAAAAAGTAAGTCTAGCGTTACATCGTGTCGTTAAGTTTAAAATATTAAAGTTAGGTTATAACGCTTAAAGTATATTTTAATGCACTTTTGTTTTTATTGTATGGTATGTTTTATTATTTGTTTTATATAATTGAAAGTTTCTGAATGAAACAAATAATTAGAAATAATTTTGCATAAAGTCTCGAAATTTACAAGTTGTATCTTTTGTATGCGCAATTACTTTTGGTACTGTGTGTCCAATTGTATCTTGAACTTGAAGTTAATTGGTATTTTTGTTAATGTTTGTAAAGTTTTTATTGTTATATTATTTGAGTATAATTATAAATATGTATATTAAATATTCTGCTTATAGTTTTAATATAAAGTTCCAATATTGACTAGGTTAATCTTTTTATAATGTCTTGCTTGCTATGAATGTTAAAAATAATCAAATAGTTTTATAGATAAGAAAATATATTTATATATGTTATCAAGTTGTTGCATTTGAGATGAGATTTTCTATGATTATAATTGGCTCATTGATAATGTGATTTGTTCACATATGATGCTGAATTATTTCAATTGCGTAATGAGAAAATATCTGATCATTCACTGCAACTTTGAGTTTTAACTACACTGACAATTCTAGAAAACACTTAATATATTGTTATTAAAATTTCATTCTATGCATATTTGTGTATTATTTTATTTAAAATCTATAAACATTTTTAAAACATTACATTTGTTACTAATTGTTAAAACTTACTGCTATTTATTACATTTTCATAATGTCATTGATTAACTATCATAATTTATTAATCACAGGCCAGCAGATGTAACGGATGACGAGTATAATGAATTCTACAAGAGTTTCTCTAAGGACAGTGACAACCCAATGGCCAAGACTCACTTCACAGCCGAGGGAGAAGTCACTTTCAAGTCCATCCTGTTTATTCCCAAGACATCGCCTTCTGACATGTTTCAGAATTACGGCAAGAAGATGGACTCTATCAAGATGTTTGTACGTCGCGTGTTCATCACGGATAACTTTGAGGATATGATGCCCAAGTATCTGTCATTTGTGCGAGGAGTTGTAAGTGGAATCTTTTGCCATTCTTTTTATCATATTTTTAAGTTTTATATTAAGAGTGATGGTATTGTTATGACATATAAAAATATAAATTTTCACTCTCTGTAGAAATTCAAAGATGCAGAATAGCTAAGGGAGAATTTTTGTTACACAATATATATAAAACATCAACTAATGCAATCAAACAATATACACTGTATGACAATTTTATATAGATCAATGGATTCACATAATCAATTTTTGATATAGATGTGTCTAGGAACAAATTAAAAAATTCTCTATCTAATTTTTATCTATAATTTATTGTTTGAAAAATATTGCTTTTATAATATGGATGTAATTACCAAATTACCATAAAATAGTTTAGACATTTAATAAGTTATACATGATACATTTTAAATTGTAATGATACATTATAATTAATTACAATCAATTATAATGATACATTATAATTAATTATAATCAATTATAATGATACATTTCTGAATGCAGGAGAGATATAAAATATTTATTGTGTCGATGTTTAAAAGGTTGACTCTGATGATTTGCCTCTCAATGTTTCTCGTGAAACTCTCCAGCAACATAAACTTCTGAAAGTTATCAAGAAGAAGCTCGTTAGAAAGACACTGGACATGATCAAGAAGATTAGTGACGATGACTTCAAGACTTTCTGGAAGGAGTACAGCACCAAGTGAGTTCTGCTGCAGTTGGTCTGATTGATAAATATATATCAGCTTTCAAAATGATACTTGGTGAAATTGTATAAACCAATGTTTAGTTATTGCATGACAAAGACAAAGACGATGTCAATATTGTCAACTGGGTGTATACAAAACAAATGATGAGCTTGCATTCTTAAATTTGACTTGCAGTGAAATAAATTGTATTGGTGTTTTTAAGGTTTTGTTGACAATTCTGTTGTTTTTTTCAAGCTCAGATATTTCACATGATTAAATTTTTAAACCTGACTGTGATAAATATCACTCCAGTGATGGTTAGTGTATTTCAATTGCTATGATGAGATATCTGAATAATGAAATATGGACTATGTTTGAATATAAAATTCATGAACTCAACATCGAATATATTACCAAGTCAATCATTTGTAAAAAGATTTTAACTGCTGTGTGAACATTTCATTGGAATCACTTATTAGGAAAAAAATAGTTTAAAGCATTTTTTGAAAGTTTTTACCATCTTAAAGCTGGACTGCATTATTGATGATACAAAAAGACTATGTAATTTAATTTCATTATGCATTGTTTTCATTCTTATTTGATGTTTGTTGCGTTGACTCGTTATTTACAGTATATTTAGTTTCATGTTTATATTTTGTAGTGAAACAGTCCATTTGTCCAGTACTTGATCTAATTACACAATTTAATTTATGTTTGTGTGATAATATGGCATTCATTTTTTGACAAGGATGATGTCAATATTGTCAACTGTGTGCGCAAAAAACTAATGATGAGCTTACGTTGTTAAATTTTACGTTGTTAATTTGTAGTGATATAAATTGTATTGATGTTTTTTTAAGGTTTTGTTTCAAATTCATATATTTCACATGATTAAATTTTTAAACCTGACTGTGATAAATATCACTCCAGTGATGGTCAGTGTATTTCAATTGCTATGATGAGATATCTGAATAAAGAATTATGGAGTTTATTTGTTTGAATATAAAATTGATAAACTTAAACATATTAAATTTATATTGTTATAACAATCAAATTGAATCTTTTTTTTCTATAAATTTATCTTTTTTTTTGTAAAAAACATAACTGAGCAAGATCTTGTATAGCAAGTCACGTTTTTACAATTTATTTTTTTGATTTAATTGTAACACAATTTGATTTAGTGCCTGTTTGTATAATAAGATTCATAGCATTTGTTTTTGTCTAAAATATAGTTTATTTTGTGTGTTTATACATTATGTGATTCACTTTATTCCAGCGTTAAGCTAGGAGTAATGGAGGACCATTCTAATCGTACTCGTCTCGCTAAACTGCTGCGATTCTTCTCATCAAACTCTGACACAGAAGTGACATCACTTGCGGAGTATATAGAACGAATGAAAGAGAAACAAGAACATATTTATTTCATAGCTGGGTCAAGCAGAGCTGAGGTGGAGAAGTCTCCTTTTGTTGAGAGACTGCTCAAGAAAGGATATGAGGTGATGACCTTGTTTTCTTGCATTATTATCTTTACATATAGCTATTATATTTTGGTTTAAGGACAATGTAAATGATTTGTTTATTATCAGTATGAGCTTGAGCAATCATTACAAAAGGTTGCATTATTTTAAAAGTCTAATATTTCTGCCCATAACATGTCGTTTATTGCCGATGCATCAAACAGATGAGTTTATGTAATTGGTTTCATATGTTAGGTTCTGTACTTGGTGGAAGCCATTGATGAATACTGCATTCAGTCTTTGCCAGAATTTGAGGGTAAGAAGTTTCAGAATGCCGGCAAGGAAGGACTCAAGTTGGACAACTCAGAGAAAGCAAAGGAGAGAAGGGAGGTTACAGAGAAAGAGTTTGAGCCTCTGTTGAACTGGATGAAAGATGATGCGTTGAAGGATAAAGTAAGTTGTTAATGATTATTCTTGTTGTGATAATAATCCAATTGTGAGTATATTTTACTAGAATTCGGGTTATTTAGTGACATTCAGTTTAAATAAAAATTAAATTAGATTTATTTATATATTGTCTAATTTAAAGTATAAAGTAAGAATGTTTTATCTAGTTGTTGCAATTACTAAGAGTATTTTCTGTGATTATAATTGGCTCATTGATAATGTGACTTGTTCATATATTATGATGCTTAGTTATTTCAATTGCGTAATGAGAAAATATCTGATCATTGTTTTAACTTCTTATTTATTCTAGAAACTTTAAAACTGGTTTAATATAATGTGGGAAATTTTTTCAACACATTACTTTATTACAACAGTGGATCATATTGTTGTTTTATCAAAATTTTATAAATCTAATATTACAACTTCTTTATATATGTATTGTATATATTATATATTATATTATTGTTAAATTTGATCAGTGCTATTTCTTAATATTACAATACATACAAAATATTTGTAATATATTATGTATTCTCTGTCTACAAATAAATACAGGATAAGAACTTGTAACATATAAAATTAAATAGCTTTTAATAAACAGATTTTAAAATAGAAGCAGAGAAACAAACATAGAAAAGACTGAGATGCATTTGAGGTTTTTTATATGTATTTGACTTGTCATTGCAGATAGAGAAAGCAGTGATCACTGAACGACTGACAACCTCACCATGCGCTCTTGTTGCCAGTTCTTTTGGTTGGTCTGGTAATATGGAACGAATCATGAAAGCTCAGGCGTATCAGAAAGCTAATGATCCAAATAACCAGTAAGTTGTCACAATAATGAATTTCTCTCAATTTTTAATTACATTACAAGGCATAATATCTGTTGCATACAGCTTTTACCATAAGTTTTATGATAAGTTTATGTTAAATTTAAATCAGTATCAATATATAGCTTATATTTTGCTTTATCTATATGCAACATTCCTTGCCTACAGGTTCTATGCCACACAGAAGAAAACGCTGGAATTGAACCCTCGACATCCATTGATCAAGGAACTAAAACGACGAGTAGAAACAGCGATTGGTGATCAAACGACGAAGGATCTCGCTGTAGTGCTGTTTGAGACCGCTACACTGAGATCTGGCTTCTCTTTGCCAGACACAGCTGACTTTGCTGGACGTGTTGAACGCATGCTACGTCTCAGCATGGATGTGTCTCTGGATGAAAAGGTGAGGATTGTGTGGAGAAGTGTATGGAGCAAGGTTTTGTTTTCTATCGGGCACCGCCTCTTTAGTTTAGTTGCCTATTGGCTGATTTCCGGATGCCTTTTAACTTAAACTTATTGTAAAATAGTGGCATGGGATAAAGTTATTAATATTATTTTCATTGGTTTAAAGTTTTGAATGTTTACATGATGTCATTTCATTATTATAATCTTATGATTTCAATATTACTAATTCTTAAGAAATATGGAATCTGTATATAATTTTCTTGAAAACGAATATAAGTAAATTAAATTTTACTTTGTTGATGTGGCTTATAGACAGTTTATCAGCTAGTCGATTGTTGGATTATTATTATAATTTGGTTTATGGATAGATTATAGTTGATTTTACTGAGATTTGATCCAGGAGTTGAACAAATTATTTTATTCTTTTTTGAATTATTTGGAATGTTTCTTGTGTAATTTAAGGTTGATGATGAACCAGAAGAAGAAGCTGAAGAAGAAAAAGAAGAAGATGAGGAGGAGGAAGAAGCAGATGATGAAGATTCCAGTAAAACAAAGGGCAAATCAGATGATGATGAAGAGGATGATGATGTAAGAGCATTCTATAAAGTCTATTAATGATGGCTCTTATTAAGTTGAAGTGTCCTTTAAAATTTATATAATATCACGATTTAAATTGATTTGACATTGCTCTTGCATCAATTGAGTTCCAGAATTAGTTTATGTATTTTGATGATTTTATCTAATATTTGTGTCCATTGTTTTAGGAAAGAAATGTATTTTTTTTGCATTATCACTTGTTACAAATCAAGCAATCTTTCATATTCATTTTATGGTAGATTTTTTATGTTAATAATTGAGATAATTCTTGTAGCAATAATTATTTTATTGTTTCAGACACACAAAGGACACGATCATGGAGGAGAATTGTAATATTTTATTCAATAAACGCCGTGTGGTGATACATACGCGAGACTCTTTTGTGCTGAACTGATTGCGTTGTGTTATAACTTAAACTTTGTTATAAGTTTGTATTTGTACAGTGCTATGACATTTCTACATCACATCGTTTCATTCTTTTCACCTTCTCTTTCATTTTACTTCTAAGTATTCTGATTAATTACTGGATTATAATTTGTACGAATTTTATCTTATTGGTCAGTTTTTGTTATTCAGATAAGCTTCATGGCCAATTAATTTTTTTATTTCAAATTTTCTGTTGTAAACGCTTGACAGAAAAAATAGTAAAATTGACTGCACTCTTCATATATAAAGAAATGATTGTTACGTAATGGAACAAAGTGTAACTGCAATATACTGTATATACCAAAACTTAGTTGTAAAATGAAATATTTTTGAAAGACTGATATAAATGAATAATATTAAAGTATGAAAATATGTAATAGTTTATCGCTATAATACTATGACTTATTTTCCATTATATCCTTTATTGTACGCTATTAGTATTGTTTAATTTCTCAAAGAAAGATTTTAATATTAGTGCGATCATCTCGCGAACTAGTTTTAATTAAGTGTCGGTAGAATTAATTTTCTTATTCATTGCATAGAAAATTTTAATCTTTTGTTTTTGTAAGTCTTGTTACTGTTTTGGAAATTAGCTGTAGACTAAATGATGCTTGCGATAGTAAAAAATATAATATACTTAATTTTGCACCGTCAGATGCATTTGTTTATTTCACTTAGCAATATAATAACCCAACGATATATTTAGATTTTAAATCAAATTTAACTTGACTAGCACTATGTGATATACCTAGTATTGGCAATATTGAGATGAATATATGAACGTAATAATTAATTTTGATAAAAATGAATTATTTCATTTATTATTTGAGCTAATTTGTAAACATTCCTGTGTAAAATAAATTTAAATCTAACGAAAATTGTATTTAAGATGTTCGTATTCATCTTTCGTTAACAATACCGTTCATGTTCATTATAATTGTTTTCTAGTTAATAATAAAAATAAGTTTGTAAATATTATATGTGTTCTAATTTGTCTATTAATTTCTCAATCCAATATGTCCAACAATGCTTGTTGAATATATTGAACATATGAATAAGTAATATATCCAAGATAAACTTGATTTCTGAACATACAGTTCAGAACAGGAACAGAATTTTGTGCTGATGTCATCAAGTAAGAAACGAATTATCGACCTATATTTCAGCCAAGACACAATGTAACAGAAACTGCCAGCAGAGCACACTAACTGCTATAGATTTATATAAAATCTTTTAATAAATAACTAAAATAAACACATTATTCTGTATCCTAATAATTATCCTGTTTGAACTTAAATGAGCCAGATCAACTAACATAATACTGTGCCATATTTGATGAAACGCCTCAAAGAAACGCGTCACTAGCTAGTATTACATGACATTGTATTAGTGGAGATATTGTATGAGGCCTTGTAGTAATTCACCAGAAATCCACTGCAGCATTGGACTGTCTGGGCTTCTAACTGTTGGATTTATTTGCCTTGAATTTCTACACATATTTCTATACACCCAGACATGCTAAGTACAATAAAATTTTGGAACAGATTGCAGAATATTTTGATGTGCAATCCAAAAATTAATTTTGAAAGGCTTATTTTATATTTGAGAACATTGTCGAGTGGGTTGGCCTTTAGCGAATTTCAAGACAGTAACAATATACAAAGGTCTTGTGCTGATGTGATAATAAAGCAAGAAAAGAGATATTGTTATCATGTTATCAGATCTCAAACTTGAGAACATTCACACCCCTTATCGGTGTATGTGTCTAAAAATACTGTGAAATTTTGTAACAGATTAGATAATAAAGAGTTGCAGTCATGGTGACATGTAATCAGTGAATTAATCAAGATTCAATTGAGCTATATACAATCTTGTACATGCTATGCACCCAATGAAGATAATAGCTTCATTTGATATTATTATATCAAATACATAGTACCGAATGGAGATAATAATGTCAAATGGATGTTATTATAAGAAATAAATCTTATTGACTAAAAGTTTTTTAAGATAATCTGATAAGAAATACACTATGAAAAGTTTGTAATTTTGTAATACTTTGATATATATAAACGTTTCAAAAATTTGTCTACTGGATTATTACTAGTAATTAAATTCAATGTTATTGTACAGCAGGGATGTGAACAAAATTTTCAGAATTGATATATGCTTCATGTAATAGAAACTTTGGCAAACAGAAGACAGTAAAGATAAAGAAATGGAGCAAAGTCAAATTCTATTAAATGACAAGAAAAGCACTCTATTGAGAAAGCCAAAACTACCTTCTGTAGATTTACAGCAATCACGAGGAACTCTGCAATCAAAGTCAAAGAGATACAATGACATTGTAAGTCAGAAGAAAAGTAATAACGTAATGCAGTGCATTAATAATGAATATATTAGCGAAAACACAAAACATACAATTTCAGGAAAAGAAGAACAATATATTTCATTACAAAATCACAATTCAAAAACTGTTCATCGATTTGTAAGTAATATAGATGGTGTTGAGAAAAATTTAAGAGGCAGTTATGTTCGACATCGTATTCTAACTAGATCCAGTCATTCTGAAAATGATGCTGTAAATTTTAGAGAAAGTTCAGTTAAATCATCACATTTTACTAGTGTACCCACAGAACATTCTGTACAGAGAAATGTTACGCCTTATTCTGAATTTCAGTTTAGTGATTTTGTAACAAAGCTAGCAGAGAGAGAGGGCAGTCCCTTAAATGTTACACAACAACTGATGTTTTCGCGTCATAATTACATGAAAATACAAAATTTAATATTTGAAAAGTTCTCACAATCTAAACAAGATTCTCTACGTATTGTAGAGTTACGCATGCCTAATGATATGGAATGTTGTACGAGCATACCATTAAAGCAATTGCTACTTGAGTTAGCATATCTGCTACGAGAACAAATAGGTGAATTAACGGGTAAGAAGATGACGAGTGAAATTCATACTCTACCCAGATTTCGTCCTGGTACTCGATTCAGTGACACGGTATCTGGGCCTGACACCGAGATAATCATATTAGAGGACGAAGTATTAAGCTGGAAACAATCGCGTTTGTCTCGTGAAACACAAACATCAGGATACAAAAGTGTTCTATCTGCGAGCAGAACTAGATTTTTTCAAGGCGTTCAGCGAAGTTCTTCCCCGTTTCAATTAATGGATCCGGAAATGATTTGTCCAGCAGAAATTGCAATTCTCGACTCTTTAATGAATCATGGAACAGCTCTTTGTCTGAGAGCTCATTTTCTTTCTGTTTTACCAAATATTTCTCTTTTAAATTCTACGCTGACATATCTTAACTTATCGTATAACAGTTTTACGTATATACCACACGAAGTGTTCGATCTTTACAACTTGAATACTTTGAAATTGCGTAATAATCCATTAGGAATAATATCAACAAACATATCTAAGTTAGCAAAGCTTCAAACACTTATATTAACTTATTGCCTGATTGAAAACTTGCCTCTGGAGTTATTCAGATTAAAGCAATTAAAAATTTTAGATGTTGGATACAACAAACTGTCTCATCTTGCGAGTGAAATATCAAGTCTTGAAAGTCTGGAAGAATTAAACGTTCAAGGTAACCAGTTGCGAGGTTTACCAGTTGGTATAATCAGATTAAAGCAGTTGCGAAACTTGTGCGTTACAAATAACTTCATGCATTCACTTTTTTGGGAAGAAAGCAAACAAATTCATCCACAAAAACTAAAAGAAATGTTATATTTAGTCATCAAAACTAACAAACTAGGTACGCTTAAGTATTGTTTTATTTTGAAATGATATTTCTAAGACATAGAAATATACATAATAGTAATAATAGTAATATACATAAAAATATATACGCGTAAACATAAAATTCGCTTGTGCGGGTTATTATTATAATTTTAGATGTTTATTTTTTATGCGATTTATTTTATTGATATATCAAACAAGTTACACGCAGGTATGTGAGATGTAACAATCGACAGTGTATTAAATACAGATTAAGTTTTAGCAAAGATTTATAAATACCGTATGACAATTGTTCTAAATATATTAATATCGCGTATCAATTTGCATATATTTACTAAAGAATCGTAAATGAAATTAAATACATAATTCGTATAAAAATAATATGTTTAGCACAAAGTCAAATAACTGTGTTTGCTGCATTGATGATCAGATGAAAAAGAAGTAAAATATCAACAAGAGCGGCAATTTACTTTGCTGAAAGAAATAAATCTGAAATAATGACTAATCTCATTTCAATATATAATACATCTGTATTTTACAATTTATTCAGAAATGTGTTCAATATAGTTTGTCCTATATCAATACATTTGTGTACTATATCAATACATATTCAATTTTAATTGAAACGCTAAGCAATTAAATTCTAAATATATCTATTAATATTGAATTTATTTGCATATATTGTACAGATAATCACCTACCAGAAGATCTAACAAAAGAAATGCAAAAATCATGCCTATCTTGTGACAGTTGCAAAGGGATCAGATTTGGCTCAACATTGCATACAATCTACCCTATAAAGCGACTATGCGGAGTTAAAAATGTACCCATTATCTTCTACAGCTGTTCTGTGGCCTGTTTATCAGCACTGACATCAAATAAACAGCAACTCAGAAAATTAATATACAGTACTGATTAATGGCTTGATTACTGTTAGCATTATGCGTCCATAATTCACAGAAAGTTAATGAATGCATAATATCAATGTCATTAATAAATGTTGTTCGGTTTTATACGTTTGATCACTCGTGATATCTTAGTTATTTTACTCGTCTAAACATCTTTAAGTTTCATTGAATAAGTGTCAAAAGTTAATACCTAAGCAACCATCGGAAATGTTGCAATAATTGGCTTACAAGCCAGCAGCACTAATAACTGCAGCAAGAATTGAAGGAGCAATATGAAATCCTAGATATCCCAGAGGGAAATGATTTTCTAAAGTTTATTAGTGATCAATAGTGAAATAACTAATGATTAAAATAAAAGATAAAAGGTCCTCAAAATGTCTCGGAAGTAACTTCATACGTAATTATTTGACTGAATGGCTAGAAATATATCAATCATCTTTAGGGTAAAATCCTTAACAAAATTAAAACAAAACTTTTTTTACATTGTTTAGTTTAGTTTAGACAATGAATATGCTCAACCAATGTTGAAAATATCTTCAAATAATTCAATATTGTTTTAAGATAAAGATGTAATGCAGTTATTATATACAGAAATTAAACAATTAAGATGCAGGATCATAAAACTTGGAATAGTTTCTCACACCGGAAAAAGTTTTTTAATAATTTGAAAAAGGTTAAACACAATAGTCATTAACAAACGTAATGTACATAGTTTTTAAGAATAAGTGGAAGTTTTTCTTCCAGTTTTGTTCCTTGAAAGATCATTGATCTTCTGATGACCAGTCGACAAAGTTGTAAAAGACTTCTAGGATTGACTGAAAGGAAAATTAATAGTTTGTCTAAAAAGCGATTTAATTACATTTTGTAGTTGATAGTATTAAACTAAGATGCTGCAATTATCAATTACCTCTATTTCATATCAAGTAAAGTATTTAAAATGCATTTTTATCCAAGTGATGTCAGCAAGAACGCTACAAAGTCATTATTTATTCATTAGAATATATCAAATGAGACCTAACCTTCATACATGAGTAGTAGGTTACATAAATCAGCAGAACCACCAGCAATATGTCTAGGTTTCAAACCCTGTTGATTTTCTGCGCAGGCATTTGCTCCAAACTCCAGCAAGAGAGAGCAGAACTCCAGACTGCTATTTGACGCAGCTATGTGTAGAGCTGTCTCATGGTTCTTTGCTGCATTTACCTTGGCTCCTGTGTATGTGAAGAACTTTTAAAAGATAATATACAATAAAATAAATGACTCAAAAGTTAGTATTTTTAATTATCTAAAAATAAAAACGCCAAAAAATAATAAAGAAACAGTG
>JAQIXG010002566.1:0-17353 GCA_034700105.1 Oconnorella tubifera | reverse complement strand
AGACTAAAACTAAAAAGAATTTTACTGAGAGGAGATAAAAACTAAAACTAAAAAGATTTTGAGGACTAAAATAACACAGGGACATACTCGAAACTATGTCTGTTTACCTCATATTGTTTAAGATCATATAATTTAGACTTACAATTGACATTTCTTTTGTAAATGTTGTATTTCTAAATCATTGCATTTTGCATTTCATTACAATCATTGCATTATACGATATCTTTGTAAATGATCTGCCTATATTATTTAATTTTATACTAACTTATAAACCAATAATTCTCATACAAAACCGATCTATTTACATCATTTCTTTAAAGATTTCATGGCAAAGGTGAAAGACAAAGCTGATGACGTCACCAAAAAGATCCAACTTAAAGCTGAAAGCGCCGGATTGAAATCCTCCCCGGTGACATCCCGCAAATCCAGCTCTGATTCCGCCAAACCCACCCGACCACCTCTCCCCAGTGCCAAAATTCAACTGCAGGAATCCAGCAGCGCTACAATGACCATCACCCAGATACTGATGTCTTGCCTACACGCCTGGGGTTTGGACAAAGAACTCGATAAATTATGTCTTACGAAACTCGGATTACTCTGCCCAAAGCGTCCCATTTCATTCGGGTTTTTATCGCGTGGGGGGCATATGTCGGTGTTGTTGCCAGGGTGGTACGATCATCTGGGAAGGAGAATTGCCGCAGGTGAGGAGGATCTGAAGCGACAGGTTATGGCGATGGCTGCCAGCGGACACTGGCAGATTTCTAGCGCGGTATCGACGCAGCATTTGCTGGCGGTGATTTCAGTGACGAATACGTTGATGAGTATGACAAACGTGTCGTTTATAAGGGGAAGGCAGGACGCGACAGCTGTCGTTGCTCTGAGGTTTTTGATTTAATTGAGTTTAGATTGTTGTTTTGTTTTAAATAAAAACAATAGTGAAATGATAGAGTTGCTTCTTAGGTCATTACTAAAGATTGTAGATTGTTTAATGGACTGAATTCATGAAATGCCTTCAAATTAGCTTAAAGATTAACATAAATCGATTGTATATAGGATTGAATTTAATCAAGTACTATTCTGATTAATTATATGTTTTAGAGAGGATGATGAGAAGAAGCAAGACTTGGACGTTTCAAGTCAGGCTCAAAACAAACAAGGCTGGAGTCTACTGGCCGCTCTTCATTGTGTTCTTCTGCCAGATCTTATCGGCAAGATGCAGTTCAAACCTCCTCTGTTGGAGATGCTGGCAAGACGTTGGCAAGATAGATGTCTTGAGGTAGTGTTGTGCTTGAAAATTGTAAAAAAAAATTTTAATTTTCTCATCTTTTCTTTTAAATTTTGGTCATTTGGTTTTATCTTTTTAAATCCATGCATTAAGTAAAATTTAATTTGTTAATGACATTCCATTCTTGAAATTAGATTTGTCTAAAATAACATTTAGATTTATTGATAGACCTAAAGATGATTTCTTTTAAAAGCAAAGACGATAGTTTTTCTTTTATCAGTTAATTTTCTTCATTTTCTGAAAAGATCCGTGAAGCAGCTCAGGCTTTATTGCTAGCTGAGCTACGACGTATAGGCTCAGAGGGGCGCAAGCAAGTAGTGGAAGAATGGAGCCCTTTTTTGCCTAATTATGTCGACCCTACTCTTAGCGCGCAGTCAGAGCAGGCAGTGGTTAGTGCAGGGGCTGTGACTCGATCTGCTGCTGATGTAGCTCTACCGGAAGCTGGTGATGAAGATGATGAAGATGATGATAGTGGATTAGAAGGAAGTATGTTTAGATAGTTTTTTTGTATTTTTCTACGTGTTAATCAGCGTTTGTCTTTTTAAAGCCGAATCATCAAAATTATAATTCTCATTGATCAGAATGTTTACATATTAAAAAATTTCACTTCTCCAAGACAAGTCGAAATTTTCAGATGTCAAAAATTTTCACTCGTCGAAAATTTCTAAAAAATTTCTGCATTTCAAAGATTCTCATATATGAAATTATATAAAATTTATTATTTTTTATTTATTGTTATTTTTATTTTTTTAAAGTATAGAATCTATTGCATCATTTACTGAGTGACCATATGTCTATCGTGTTTATTCGTATCTGTAAATAAAATGATTTTATTACGTAATTGAACGCGTGTGTGAATGAAGTCATCCCAGATTCACCGTTGAGCGTTTATCTCAGTGAACACTTGGTGAATGGTTCTCTCAATTTGCTGTCTGAAGGTATTAGCGAGAATTCTGCAACAAAATCTAGTATTTCATCATTTCGTTGTGGTTGCATTTTATTTAGAAGCAATATTAAGGGAAATTTGTTTGTCTTTGGTTTGTATTATGCCAAGTCACCTGCTTTCAAGCATGCTATTTTCGCTCATATAATTTATGATAGAAGATACTGTAATTAAAATAGTTGCAAAATGTAAGTTAATTAAAATATTTTGATGTAATTTTGTGATGTTTTTTGTTTGTATTATCTTGTAAATATGTGGTGCTTTATTTATTCTCTCTTTGAGCAAAAACTCGTGATGCATTTGTATACTTGGCGTATAATTTTGAAAGGAAAATTGTTCGGGCAGTGTTTTAAGAGTAGAGTGTTTTGTCAATTGATTTCTATTTACACAGTTTACAACATTTATTATATGGATGTATGGTAAGATATAGTCGACTATACGTTAAAAATCTAACATGATGCATTGGTGGTAATAACTAACCTGTCTTATTAGTATTAAATACTGAAAGTTTATTTAATTAAACAGCATCAGTTACAGATTATAATTAGTGGTAATATTGCGAAAAAGTAATCTCTTTCTGCATGTTTGATTTGGTTTTTTATGTAATTTCTGTCAAGTATAGACAATACTTATTCATTTTCATATTTCTTTATAATAGGAATATTCTATATGCTTTGCACTTACAACGTAAGTTGCAACATTTTTCATTGGTGTATTTATGTTATTGCTCGCTGTTAGTTTCTATAAAGTTGAGTAAAATTGGATTAAGGAATTTAATATCACATGGTTATTGAAACTTTGTTAACATTTGTGACCAAAATTTAAATGTAGGCCCTATGTTCACTTAAAATCGATTAACTGGCAAAAGCCTGTCAAATAATGAAAAAAATATACGAAAGATTATGATTTATTCATAATGTGGTTCGCCAGTGCAATATACTGTAAATCATAAAGTTGTGACAAACTTATTTACGAGAGCGGACAATGTAGTTTGTTATATATTGCTTTCAAGAGTTGTTTAATTGTCAATTGAATTGTTTGGACTGAATCGTTTAGGTGAATTGTGTGGACCCAATAAAGGAAGTTATGAAAGTCGTCATAAACAAGCGACAGCCATTGTAATGATGGGAGTGATAGGAGCCGAGTTCGGAGCCGCCGTGAAAGTGGAGGGAGATGGCAAGAAGAACATAGCCGAGGGATTCAATCTTACCAACTATTCTCATGCAAGACACACTAGTATGTCTATTACTTTTATTTCAACGTTATATGATTACGTTAAACGTTATTTAATTTAAACGTTATATCAGGTGTTCAGGACCTGATTAAATTTTGTTGTTTTGACACAGTAGTTTAGTTGGTTAGGGTGTTGTTCTGTCTCTCAACCAAAAGGTTTTTGATTTAAATCTCGATCAAATATTTGGCACATTTTTTGTATTTTTAATGCCACAGAGTGAGACTTAAATAATAATAATTAATTATTATGTTAAATTGTTAACTGGCAGTTTCTAAATTGTTTTTTTTTAATGACAAATGACTGTTTAATAATGTCTCGCATCACATTATTATTTTCATTTTGTCTGCAAATTTATTTCATAACTGTCACGTAATCCTATAATTTTGTATTATATTTTATTGATTTAATATAAATTTATATGACGCAATTAATTCAATAGCTTTCACTAGGAACTATCTTTTATACTGATATGTTATTAACCTTCAAACTTTAATTTCAGGCAAGGCTCTTTCTTTTCTTCTCCATGAAAAACCGACTGCCAGTCTACCGGCGTATTCTCTGATACGACGTACTGCGGTAGATTTATTGGGTCGTGGGTTTACTGTCTGGGAACCTTACCTCGACGTTTCTAAGGTTCTTCTCGATGTGTTGGAACTGTGTGTAGATGGAGACAGACTTGTACCTAGGTAGTCGATGCTCTCAGATGTCTGAAGACTTCAATAGCAAATAGTTTTTTTTTGAAAGTAAAAAGTGGTGTAAAGTATCCCATATAAGGATGCAAAAAATTGAAATAAAATTTATGAGATTATGATTTTGATATTTTAAATTCTTTTTTGTTTTATACAAATCTGAGATATTATTTTGAGTTGAAACATTGTTCAGTTTCTGTTCAATTATATTAAACTCTGGTAATATAAGTAAGTTAGATAACTATACTGTTAGCAAACTGGAATCTAATTTGGAATATGCTATATACCTTATCTGAAGGTATTTCGTGAATGTGTATCTCTCTAATTAAGCACCTTGCAGAAATTAATGAGATATTGTTAAAGGGTGTAGTTTATCACACTGGACTCGAATCTGGAACCTTTAAATTTAAGATCTTGCTCTCTGATGTTTCAGTTAATTATATTTCAGTATGACATTTGGTCTTCCATTGAGCCAGCGTGCTGATGCATGTCGCACAGCGCGACACGCTTTATCTCTCATAGCGTCTGCCCGACCTCCTACTTTTATAATTACGCTAGCTAAAGAAGTAGCGCGTCATAATGCTCTTGCTCAAAACGCGCAAAGTCAGCATCATCACAATCAGCTGCATAATTCTGTCCTGGTGAGAGCCAAGCCTGAGATACTGAGAGTGATTGAGCAGCTTGTTGAGAAGATTCCTAATGATCTAATGGATAGACTGACTGAGGTTAGTACATTTGATTTATATCTACCATTTGTTATGGCTGATTAATGATTCTGTTGAATGCATACAACAGAATCATTAGTCATGAGTATTTCATGAATATTTGACCAAATATTCATGAAATATATTTGGTCAAATGTTTTTCATGAATTTACTGATAATATAATAGTAATTGTTGCAAAATTAGTATTTTTGCTGTGTTTGTGGATTGAAAAATGATTTCTTTGTGATTAATTCAGTTGATGGATGTGATTGTTCATTGTTTGGATCAGACAGCTATAAAAACCAAGGGTCTTCAAGAAGTGTTTCCTGCAATTTGCAGGTTTGTTTGTGATGTAACGCGATTTTAAGAATTCGGTACCTATTTATATAATCTGTACATATCTATATAATCTGTACATATGTATAGAATCTATACATATGTATATAATCTGCACATAGTGTATGATCTGTACATATGTATAGAATCTGTACATATGTATATAATCTATACATATGTATATAATCTGTACAGATGTATATAATCTGTACATATGTATGAAATCTGTACAGATGTATAGAAACTGTACATATGTATATAATCTGTACGTATGTATGGAATCTGTATAATATGTTGTCTTTCTGCAATCAGTTGCAAGTCTTTTAATTTTATTGTAACCTTTTTGATAGGCTATCACTATATTTAATTTCATCTGTTATTGATAATAACTTTTAGCCTGTATTATGGACAGTAACATGTGTTTAAAAAATTACTGTTATTATAGATTCTGTATGGTTAGTTACTGTACTGCATCTCGTAGAATCTGTATAGGAGCCAGATCTGGTTCAATCGCTATTTATGATCTGAAACAAGGAAAATGTCAAGTAAATAGACGTATTTTTGATTATATAGTAATATCAATTTAGAATTTTTGTTCAGTGCTCAGAAAGTTTGGTCAAATCTTATCGATAGAGCACTGAATTAGAAGCCGGAAGGTTCGGGTTTGATTCACGTGAAAGCTCATTATATCATTATTTTGCTAGACTTTTTGGCAAGTCATTTAAATTGGCGGTTACCTAAATGTAAATTTGATATAATAAAGATTGAAATATAGCTATATTTGATGCTAATATAAGTTAAATATAATACATGTTTGTTATAAATTGAATACAAGTTTAATTATAATTATGATATTTTCTTATATAACTTATTAAACACTAAATTATATAATGTATACATTTTTTAAAAATAAATTTCTTATACAATTTATAAAAAAGAAATTCAAATACTAAACTAATAATATAAGTCATTTCTTATCATGCATGATTATATTTTATATTTAAAGTTTTTTTATTGGTTTAAGTTCCTAATTAAAAAATGATTAGCACTACACAAATACGCGTGGTAATACGCGTTGTTTCGTAGATTCTACCGGCTCATACCGGTGCTACCAATGCGGTTGCGTTTGCACCGGATGGTAAAGTGCTGGCAACTTATTCTTACGAAGACAATCGCCTTCTCTTCTGGCAGGTAGTGATTGTAATCTTGTTTAAAAATGAATTTTACAATTAGATTAAAATATTTTTGCATATAGATTGGCAAATGATCATAAATGATTACATGCGTGAATTAAAATAAAATTTGGAGAATACATTTCTAAATACGTTGGAATACGTATATGGTATTCATTGCTGTTAAAATTGAATTTTAATAAAGCATTCAAAACATTTTAAGATTTGACCCTTATACCCGTATAACTATTACATATACATACTAACTTATCCCGGTTTAATTAGACAAAAGCACATATTTTCTTTATCTCTTTTATCATTACAGGCCGCGTCTTCATCTCTATTCAGTATGGGATCGCAGCAAATGAAATGCGTTAAGAATTTCAATACACCGCCGATAAATAAAACAGCCAGCAGCAACCCTCTCAAACTTGTGCGTTTAGTTTGGATTGACAACCGAACCGTTGTCTTGTTGTCAGCAGATGGCAGTGAGAGTAGATATCGCGTTTAATAATTAGAATTCATTCCAAGTTGTTTGAATTTATGAATTCGCGATTATTATTATTCACATTGAAGATTATCAGAGGATAAATTTGATTGATTTCTGAATGATGTGAAATTTTTATAAGGTAGTAATTGTAGAATGAAGAAGAAAATAACAGCGAAGAAGCGTTTATATTTTCTGATTTTAGTTTTTAGAAATTTGTCGTATTTGAAAGAGAAAATTCATTTATTTTTGTTATTTTTGGCGAGTTAATAATTAGGAGAGGCATACCAGAGGGAATGCCTTTATTTTTAAAGGGGTAGATTTTTAACAAAGGAGTATCAAGTAATTATATTTGATGGGTGAACACATGAGTAGTACTTTAATAAGCTATATTTAATTTAATCATCGGTACTATCTATATTTAATTTAATTGGTACTATCTCTCAAATAGATATGAATAATTATTGGAGGGTATAAGTCCATACTGCTGTTAACCAAATGCTGATTTAATTTATCAAAGTCCAGAATAGATAGATAACTTCTATATATGCTTACTCCTGACTCTCAAAAGAAAAGTATTTGATTAACTGTGTTTAAAGCCAAGAATTTAGAAGTTGTTTTGTTTCTGCGTAACTAGTTTATAGCATTGATATTATCTTTTATTTATGACTTTGATTTTATATACGATTTCGTATATTGACTTTATCTTATGGTTTATTGATGTTATATTATTAAATCGTTGTCCGTCATTAAATAAATGTAATGTTTAAGATATGATGTTAAGCGCATGCAAAAATCACAAGATAAATAAAGATGTTAATTATTGTTGATATTAATAGCAGATGAGACTTTCTTAGCTGTTAGTGTTATGATTCAGCCTAAAGTGTAAGTATAGTGCTTGATTACTGAATCTCTGTTAAAATTAAGCATCATGCTGAATGGTGCAGCAAGTTATTAAGTTTAATTCATGAAGACCAGAGTCTATAACATGCTGTTTTAAAGTCCATTGACACTCTTCATACATGTTAAGCTATGTAAAAATAAGCTCTGATGCTAGTTTGTAATTTTACTATTGAAGATGCAGTAAATGTTGAAATTTATAATTTGTACTAACTGATAAGTTGGTGCAGATGTATGTAATTTTTAACAGATTAAGATGCACGTATTTATATTTAACACATAATAAATTGTATTTAAAATTTATTTTATAACATTTGTAAAAATTAAATGAATAAAATTTGTCATATTTTATGTACAGTAGTATGAATTAGTATTTACATAATTTGCTGCATAAGAAAATAACTAAGTTTTGCATATATAAGTGTATATATAGAGCTAAGTTACTTGTATATAGTTTCAATGTAAACAAATGTATTATTATATGTCATTATTATATTTTGAATCATTCCAAAGTGTGTTTTGTTTAAGATGGAGTGATTATATATAAATCTTTATTGACATCATTATTCTTCATTATTCGCATTTATGCATTGTTCGCAATGAACGCACAAAAAATTACAACAAAGTAAATATTAAACGGCTCAAACTTTTCCTATGTACAAAAATAATCGAAAAAATAATCCAATGCTTTATACTTCAAATACTCAGTACAATATAATATTATATAATATTATATTGTAGTGATAAATATACCGCTATTATAATTATATCGTTATTTGGTAGCAATGTTATCTGAGAGCCAAAAGCTTGATGTGTAATAACTTTGAATGCCGTCTTTCAATTCAATTGGGTTTATCAGTAGTTTTCTCCAAATGTTAGATATTCAAATGGTTTATCATTTTTTCATTCAGGCCTTTTATGTCAAATAAAGTGCATTCACTTTCCATTCCATTATATTCTCAGTCATTCCCTTCATCTATACCTTAAATTTAGACTTTGAATTCCTGTAATATTTCTATTAGCAGTCACTTTCTCAATCAGTTTTCTACAGTTATTTCTTATAGTCCTCTCTCACCAAGCTATGCCTCTCTAAACAAATGTCTAATTTCAATTCTTCTACCTCTCTTTAAGATATCAAACAAAATATCCAATGATGATATTCTTCTATATTTTAATATGTCGAGAAATAGAACTGAAAAGCAAGAATTCATAAAATTTAGCTTCAGTGATGATAGAGATTTAAGTAGCTAGTCATAATTTATGAATCATTCCGTGTATTCATGTTTGAGAATCTTCAATAATGAATCTTTATTAGCGTAGCTGTTGTGTGTTTATTATAATTATCAATTTAAACTGGATTGATTGGTGCAGTAAAATAATTTGATCGGTTTAACTTTTGCAAAGCGCGTACAATTTAATGAGACATTTGAGTGTATTTTATTTTTTAATGTTTTAGATATGACGTACATAAATATATGTTTAGACTAAATGTTGTCAAATGCTTTAAATTCGTGAGTTGTAGATGATTATTTTGTATTTTCTTAAATATCAAATTCAATATATAAATATCGTTATATTTTCTCAATATGTAGTATATATGTTGTAATTCTATCGCTTTATATCACTTGTTTAGATTTAGATATTATTAGCACTGTCTATAATATTATGTATTATGTTAACTATTGGTATTTCTATATGTAAATTATGTTTTGTTTCAAGAGATCAGTAATGTTAACCATAAAAGAACATCAGAAAAATTGAATAGTTAATCTGCATCAAATATCAGTATGCGGACGTTTCGTTAAAGGACAATTCGTCAACGGACTGTTCGTCAAGGATATTCGTTAGGTTTAGGGTTAGGTTTAAGGTTAAAGTTCGGATTTGAGTTAGAGTTTGAGGTTATGAGAGTAGTCCGTTATAAGAATAGTCATGGACAAACAGTCCATCAACGAATTGTCCTTTGACGAATCATCCTAGAACCATTCTTAAATATCAGTTCTTTGGGAGCAAGTTCAATATTTATAAGTACCCTGTTATTCTGAGAGAAAAATTGTTTAGCTCGCTGATTTCAAATATTTCAGTGTTTACTCATCACTTGGTTTCAACCCAAGTTGCTCACAATATGTGTACTAAATAGTCTTCTATTGTTGTGACATGAAGAAATAAATAAAATCTAAATAAATGTAAGCCTAAGAAAAATCTGCAGCGTATCGTGCAATATTACATCTAATAAAAATAAAGATATAATTGGTAATACTAATTTTTGATGATGATTTTTAACGATTGTTATGTTCTTAAATATTGTTTTATTTAAATTACTATCTGAGATTTTCTGTATTAAAATATTTTACTTTGACTTTTGTATTGTGATAATTCAATTTTGATATTTTGATACTAAAAAGAGTTTTAAAGCCGTGACATAAAGCAATTATTCAATGAAAATAGTAATCAAATATTGTAAATAAAATATATAATATAATTTTAATTCAGCTAGTTGCATAGTGTATTCTTGTTTAATACAAGGCACTAGATAATAGTCTCCATAATTGAGTATTCCTCATTTCATTTCTATAAGCAACTGTCAAATACAACAAAAATCCTGCCGATTCATTATTAATTAAAATATTAAGCTAAACAGAATGTGTCTATAGTTCTATCATTAAATAATGAAATACTGCATTAATTAGACAAAAATTCTGAATATAATTACTGTATAAGAAGTCATTTATATAATCATACATCACTGAATTGAAGCTCAATGATAAAGGTAGCAATTTTACAACAGTGAAATACAGAGTATCAATTCAAGTCAAAGTGTTCTACGAATTAAAGGCAGTTTAACAGTATTACTTTTATAGAGTAATACTTTTAATATCAGCTAAAAAGCAAACTTGGTGAATTCATAGTACTGTTAGTTAATAGTAGCTATCAGGAAAGACACCAGAGAGGGGAAAAAGTTTTCATTAAATCATACCCTTGCAAAAGAGAGAATAAATTGAGAAAAAACAAATTTGAAAACACTCGAATACAAATATTCCAATATAGAAATGAGCCTGTAAAAAATTTATTTAGAAAGCTGTGAAGAAAAATCAAGTATACCACATTGTGCACATTAAAGTTCATGATTAAGAGAATTCAATGTTTTTTTAAAAACATTTTGTTCTTGTGTAACTTGGCTAATGCAAGCCTAAAGTATTTAGTAATGAAGTCTGTAATTAATACAATCGTCCAAAGATAAGCTTCTCGTTTCATTAACAGCATAGTCTTGATACTTTAGAATTTGAATGTATACTTCAGTGCTATTCCACTACACACAAAATATTTAATTAAATTTTATAATTATTCATCGATTGTCAAATGAAATGACTCGGACAATAAATTTTATCTGATTTCAGATATTTACTTTAATATATACCTTCATTGTATATATATTGGACAGTTATTTATTTCAACATTAAATCACAAATTTTGAAAAATAAATTGCATTACTGCTTTAAATAGTTTAAAAAACCATTGAAAAGATACTAGTGTGTAGAAAATAAACTAAACATACAACACTGATACCTTTTGTGTTGATGATAATTCGTCTCTGTTTGCAAACGGATTTGATGGTAATTTACTCATGGGCATCTTCCAACGTCCAATCAGAAGAGAGTTATTATCAAAAAGATGAACTTTGCACCACGAATTTAATTGCCGCTTGCCTTCGTTGTCAATTACATGTAGTTCTAGTACCAGTCCAAATTCATTATGTGGAATACAACTAGAAATAAAGATTTTACAAAATTAATAAGAAATAAGAATAAATAATATTAATAAATACAATTTGAACTGTTATGCGAATAATAATGAATATTATTCGTTTTAAATGTTAGAAATAAAGGTTAGAATGATAAAAACACTGACGATTGCACGAGTTGATTTGTATTCAATATTGCCGCATTGCTGATTGAACGATACTCATTATTGTCTATTGTAGTTTGCACGGCTGGTAGCATCATGAGAGGTGATATACAACTTGTGTCCGTATAGAATCCAAACCACAACTCAGCGATTGTAATATCGGATGACAGACCAACAATGAAGTCAAAGAAAATCACAAAACCCAGACTGTGAAAGAATTTAAAATTAAAATACATAGTTATTGTATTGTCTTTGTATTTAAATTACATTAATTTACATTTAAATTTATTCTTAATAATATTTTATATATTTTCAGACAATATTTTCGTACTTTTAAGTTGTTGCAAAATGCAAAAATTGCAAAATTTAGTTTAAATATTACGTTAATATGAATTCAATGACAGAGCAATATTAGATTATATTCTAAGCTTCTAAATGAAATAAAGTTACCTACACTGTTATAACACATAAAAATTATTTCCTATTTCTACTTCAGCTAGAAATTTCATCAGTTTTATGATATTTGATAAAATGCTGTTAAAAAGTACAATTGCATTTTATAATATTTATACGGAAATATTGCGCATACTTAGGATCATAAGATGTGGATTTTAAAATCATAGGTGCAGCGGGTCGTGGAGCGTATTTGAACCTTTCTGTCTCTAAAACTGGCTGAAAATAAATCAAGTAAAACATTAAGCATGACAATAAACTGAAAGAATTACATTTTTGCAGTAAATGTCTAATAGAGTGATTGTGGGGGTACAGTGACTTCTTAAAACAAATAAACTAATGCATTACAAAGTCATTCACTAGCATATTCTGTCAAATCACTACGGATTAATAAATAAAATATCTTTACCCGACGTTCATTCAGAGCTGATTCTAACTTTTCTAGTTTTTCTTTCAACATCTGAAGTTCTCTATCGTGTCTTTCAATATCTGGTGATTTATCGACATATCTGCGCTCAGATATAGGCTCATTATTTCTAGCTAGCATAGTATGCTCTGTAATAATAATAATAACAAAAATAAATGTGGATATCTTAATTGTCACTAAATGTACAGCTAATTTTTATTGGATTTATTAGCTTCATCTTATTGCCAATAAGACTGTTTATCTAACTAGTCATATATATTATTTTTTGTTCAATGTCACATCAGCACAAAATAGCTATTTCATGACATCTTGTAAACTTAACTCACATTTATCAAGCAATATGAACACTTGATTCTTTCTTAATACAGTGCATTAAATAAATTTCCTTGTAAATGATTGCCAAACCTTGTTATATGCTTGTATAAACAAAATTTTTCTTTTTTATATATTACCTGCTCCACTGTTTCTACTTTTTACTTGGTAAATTTTACATAGAAAGACAAAAGAGGTACAAGAGCAATTCACACCTCTGGCAATATCGCTCGACTGTCTGTAGATCTGTTCTATGTTCATTTCCTGTAAAGCATAGAGCTCTTCTTGTAATCTATCATTCTCTAATTCCAGGGCACGCATTTGTTCACTCAAATCTCTCTTTTCATCTGAAAAAACATAAAAAAACATTAACTTTTAATTATATGAGGACACTTTATCTAAAATTAGTTTAAAACTAATTTTGGGATGAATTTAAATTTAAACATTAGTAATTACATCAAACATCCATAGAAGTCAGTAAGAGATAGGCACTTGAATAATTTTATCAAATTGATAAAGCTCTGGCCCAAGATTTGATGCATTTTCTTAAACACACTGTCATTGAATTAAAGTCTCAGTTGTAAACATTAAACAATTTTTTAAATTAAAATACAGAGGCCCTGTTTGATTTACAATCAATTTAAAAAGAGCTTATAAGAGATAAAAAAAATGTAACACAACAAAATAAAACACCTTGATCCATCTTCTTGGCATGCTGCTTTTTCTTCGTAGCGTTCAGTAAAGCCTGTTTTTCCATGTCTGCAATATGAAGCAGCAACTCAGGATTCATTCCACCATTTCGTAAATATTTCTGTCTTGTCAACCTACAAAAACCCTTACAGTAAAAATATCTTAACATGCAAGTTAGACGACCAGTTCCAGGAAGCGTACATATGTACAGAATCCATAAATACAAACAGATTTCTTAACATTTGGTTAGATCACATAGTAATTTTGTTTTAATAGATATCATTAAAACTAGATGACTCTATAGTCCAATGAATTAGCTGTAATTGTCAAGGGCCTTGCACAATTTAACCAGTATATAGCTGAAATTAGTTCTTTTTGTTAAACAGGCTTCCTGGAATCGAACATAAATGGTAAAGTGTCAGTCTCTCATGTCAGTCTCTCGTGTAACGGATTCAATTCCCATAGAGTAACTTTCGCAGTAGGCTCAGACATTAAAGCCTCCGGGGGGTTGATGAAATAGTACCAGAATATAAATTTTCAGAAAAATTACAAGTTTTGTAAAACGATAGACTTTGTGGCTATGACTGCTGGCTTCGATCAGATTAATTTAATTAATATAACATAATTAATCTTAATTTATACAACTTATTTATATTAGTTGATTTATATTAATTTGATGTTAATCTTAATTTATACAACTTATTTATATTAGTTGATTTATATTAATTTGATGTTAATAATTTTATATTTATTATAGTACGTTTTAAAACGTGGGACAAAAATAAGCTACATAAAAGTACGAAAAAATGATAATTGAATTTCTTTTTCTTACATGATTTCACGAAGGAGAGATTCATCACCTGGCAAAATACTGGAAGAAAAAATTAGATAAAAATAAAAGCATCCGTGAAAACGATATGTTAATAATTTTTAAAGTTGGGCCCTCCAATTGAAATAATATAAGTCTTACTTCAATATTGTAAGAAATATTTAATTGAAAATCATTTGTGTTTTTTAATAAAATAAATAATACTACCGTTGAAATAAATTTGCTATTCAATGACATTTTTTTGTTCTCTACACTTTTTATATTAATGAAATCATCTTTATTAAATGCTACCGTTATAGTAAATTAAACAAAGACATTAGTAATCTACAATATTATAACTAACTGTATGTATATCTAACCCTAACTCTAATCATAACCCTTCAGATTGCATAGATGCAATGTTCTGATTAATAACACTTTGTTTTTAACACTATATGTAATGTTTTCATTATTAACAGTATGATTAACACTAGTATAAATCAAACCCCTAGTCTATAGCATTCGAGTCCAGTGCTCTAATCACCAACCCTTGACATTTTAAAAAAACATTACTTTTCTTACAATAACAAAAGATATTTATTATATTACATAAGGTCCTTATAATATTTTTATAGTGCAGTCTATCCTATAGTTATTAAACATTTATAAAGTTAATTCAATAGTTTAACCTTACTTTTCTCCCACACTTGATCCGTCTGCATAATGAAGCAAAGCCATTGTGTTCTTATCATGTTGTTCAGTTAATTGAATCATCAGATTGTTATAACCTGAATCTATTCGAGCTGATCTCGCATTCTGAACTTTTTCTAATTGAACATCAATGTCTAGAATACAACAAGAATATTAGCTATAACATCCTGATTAGAAGTTTAAAATAAAGTTTCGTATATGTTTGATCATTTATATAACTTACTAAATGATGCAGCAAGTTAGGCACAGATATATAATAAGAATAATATTATCATAAAGCTCAAAGAAAAACTAATTAATGGACTAAAGAAATTAATTCATTAATAGAAAAAAATAGTTAATGTATATTTAAGAATCAACTGTTTGTTCATTACTTGATTTCTGAACAGGCTTAAACAGTTTAAAACGTAGCGCTTCTAACTGAGATCTACGACTAGCCAATTGGTAGAAAAAACAATGAACATATTAAATAGATTAATCATAATTCAAATTTTTGGAAATTCAGAGTGGAGATGCTTACTTTGTTTCTGATGCTCCAGTTCTTGCCTTTTCTTCTTAAATTCAGCCGAGCGCTGCGTAAACGATTCGAGTCTGTTTTTTAGCTGAGAATTCTGTAATTCTTTTTCCTTTATACGTGGACTCTGTTTACAATTGATAAATTTACAGATTTAAATAATGCTCAATTTATAAGTTTCTCGAATATGTCAACATAATATATATTCATATTCACATATTCTATCTAATATATCGAATATATGATTAACATTTAATTCTTAACCAAGTTTGCTAAAGAATTTTCTTTATTGACTCAATATAATTTACCTGAGGGCAAGCACCCCTCTCCCCCCACCCTCCCCTTAAAATAGCTATTTTTTAGACTAATGTAATTATGATAATCTACAATCACATAAGAAAAATTAACTTTTTGAATATTATAGAAATTGGATAAGTATCTACATAATTTTAACCCCACAATCCCCCCCCCCTAAAGTTAATTGTTACTTTAAAATTATACAAATAACATTTAGCAGAGATTGGTAGCTACTCTCTAATTTTATAATACAGAATTTTAAAATTGAACAGCGCAAATAAAGCCTCAACTAAGGTTTATTACCCATAAGATAATTATTATTACAATGTGATATTTATCAAATTACATATTTCTATATTACTTACATCTAATCGTGATGTGTCTCCTAAATTAAGAGTCATTCCCTCATCAGGTTTAGATTGCAAAAATCTCTGAAATAATTCATATACAATTAGTAAATAATCTACTTTGGTAGGTTATTTACTAATTGTATATTATTGACACTAGTTATTAAATTATATGAATAGCCTTTTTCATGAGACACATTTCGCTGGTTGTTCCAATGTTTTAACTAAAACTAACAACAAGAAAAGTCATTGAGATGATCTGTTGGATGAAAACTAAGCCTTGAAATTTGTATGAAACCTTTTTTATATTTTCAAATTTTTTACCTTCTTATAACCTACTCCAATGACTTTATCACATTTAATTGAACTTAAAACGTTGATATTATTGCTTACAAAACATAAGAACCTTTTTTCAAAGAAAAAGCGTTAAAAATTGGTATTGTTTACAAGGATATATAAAATAGATGTTTACATATAATATATATGTGTAAGTTTAAACCTACAGCTGTGGGTCTTAATGGTCCAACACACGATTGTGAACGATGTTTCTGCATTCTACCTTCAGATGTAAACCTCATTGCACAGGATGGACAAATTGCTTCCTCCATTTTCTTGCATTAAATACTTAACCCTGAAGTTTCAATGTCAAATGTAGAGCTGTAGAATTTCACTGTACTGCCTATATGCTCAACAATGATGAGTTTAATTAATAAATTAATTACTAATTAATAGATTGCAGAAATCTAATTAAACAATTAGTATTTGCTAACTTTCAATACTTAATTAAATTAATTTTAAAATTATACTTAGCTAATAACTAAATTAATATAATTAAGGGTTGATATTCCGCAGGGGTCCCATTGGAACCCAGTATAGTGTTATATACCGTTAGATTCGTCTCAGCGAGGGCTACAAGAATATCTCAAAATTTCTTGTCGTAAATAAAAACTCACCGAGTTATAACAAAAATAGTGAAAAATAATTTTTAAAAAATTAATTACAAGAATAAATGAATTAATTATAGATGACATTTCACTGAGAGTTGCTGTGGGTCTTCGACAAAGGGGCTCCATTGGTGTTGAATCATAAGTGCTTTTGTGGTGCACCAGTTGACAAGTTGGGTCACCATGGTTTGACCTG
>JAQIXG010002565.1:0-17359 GCA_034700105.1 Oconnorella tubifera | reverse complement strand
GATGAGGAGAGAGTCTGCGGGGATGGGGTGGGGATGGGGAAAGAGTCTGCGGGGATGGGGTGGGGATGGGGACAAACTAACAGATGCGGGGTAGGGATGGGGACGAGATCCTGTCCCCATGTCACTCTCTAGTAGAGAATAAAATAAAATTATCCAAATGTATCATCACTTATCTTTTAATAACAATATCTTTTATGCTAATAATCAAGAAAAGACTATACAAACTAATATCAAAATTGTAGAATATTAACACTATTAGTTGACAGTTTATACCTGATAAAAGCTGATGTTAGTAATTTTCTAAATACTTACGTAATTCATCAAAGTAGAAAGGATATTCGCCCGGCAGTGAACAGTTCAATCTCGCTTTGGAGAACGACGTCCAAGTGTTGCGCAAAACTCGCGCACCACCAGCATCATTAGTGCACACGCGGGCAACTCTTGAAAATACAGCCTGTTAAAATAAAAATATATATTTTACATATCTTACTTGTATATTTCAACATGTCTACGTTTTCAATATAATAAGTGTCTGCTATTAGTACTAGAATACAATACAACAGTTTATAAAGTTTTCAAAATTAAAGTTTAATTGTTAATTTCAAAGAACCACTAATTATAATAATAAAAAATAACAGCCTTAAATGAATATCATTGAGTCAATTTCACATTTTTATTCACGATAGTCAACTACTACACTCTATACATTAAAACTGATAATAAATGTAGAAAATTGCTACCATCACAAAATTGAAGTTCAAAAATGACCAATTATTAAATTGATCTTTAATCAGTAAAGCGCAATCTACCTTGCCACAATTGATATTCTCAACGGCTGTCTCGCGGAAAAAGAAATACACACGATCGCCATGTCCAAATGAACTAACAAAGTCTGGTTCTAAAACAAAACATAAAAAAAATTCATAAAACACGTTTCTAGAACACAGCAAAATATCATTTCGTTATTTACACAGTTACACAAAAATGACAATATAATAATACAGCAATAATTTATAATGCAAATCTTTTTATTTCAACTCTTTTAATGAAGGCATCAAATTTAATAAATTTTGTAGAAATATTAGAAGTAAATTTTATTTGTTAGAATTAGAATATAAAATGTTTGTACATAATAATTCCAACACTAACAATGACTACTGTATTCCAGAAAGAAAATAAAATGAATAGGCATACACACACTAATTGAACATTAACAATTTACAACATCAATAGACACAAGTAGTACATTGATACAGCATATACTTTGTACCTTGTTCTACCAAATCATTTATTACTTAATGCAATAAAATAAGTCAATAAAGCCACTGTAGCCAAAAGTAGCCTCCTATAACAAGGCTACTTAAGAAGAAGATAAATATTGATAGAAGCCAATTGCTATCTGGTTAATAATGCCTGTTAAGCAGGGATTACAAAAATGATTTCTATTATACTAAACTCATGTTATTATTAAGTTCTATTATTCTAATTATTAATCATGATAATCATTCAATGACTGTTTTTGATAAATAAGTTAACCATTGTCAGCGCATATGATAAAAATACTGATTTTTCAGTTTATAACCCCACAATAACAGCATCATGATTGATTTTTAAATACAACATTCAATTATTTCCATGTTGTTGTAGATACATGTTTATAGTATCAACTATAAATTTAAAAAAAAAAAATTGAGATAAAAACGAAGATTTAATTTATCACAAATATCAAATATTTATTTCACCTTTTACAAAACATTAAAATTCTCAATTAGCATAACTATCCATCACACCCCTCCCCCTCTATAATACACTATTTTAATGAATCGCTTGAATCCAATTAAAATTAGCACAATGCTATCACGTACCACCTATTCTTATTCATCTAAAAATGGCTCTTCAATTAATGACCCGCAAACAAACAATATGCAAAAAAACACCACAATGAATTCAGTACTAAGAAAGAAATGTTTACCTAGTTTCATTTTCCATTTTACAAATCTCATAATATAATCAAAAAGTAAATAGAAAAAGTAAATACACTCAATATGTACGTCATAGATTGCTCAAATTCTGGCCCAATTGTGCTAAGAAAAGTTGAACTAATGTAACCCTAGCATTACTGCACGGGCCCAATTGTACAGCATTTAGTTATGAGGAAATAATTTAAGCCAGTGCATACCATTGAGCCACTGAGAGTCGTGTTGCTCTGTTCTGAGAGGCCCACTGTACAGCAAAGAGTCTCGCCCGCTTAGATCTGCTACAGTTGCTGAGTACAGCCGCTTGCCTACAGTGTATAACATACCTAATAATAGCTATATTAAACAAATTATTTCTACAGTCATTTTCTACTTTAGGATAAATTTTACACATTAAAAAATATCAAAGCTTTAGTTATTAAGAGCTTTGATATTTTATAATGTGTAAATTTTATTATAAAGTAGAAAATAAGAGGCTAAAAGTATAAAATATTAAAGTAGTACCAAATCAATAGTACTGGAAAATAAGTTAATATTTCTTGACCATCCATTCAGTTAACTAGTTGAGAAAATAGTTCTTATATTGAAAAGTGGCAATTGTCCAAAAAGTTACCTATGTGAACAGTTGTACTGTTGTGTTCTGGATCATAAGGACAACGAGCTGTTCCAGATTCTTCCTCTAAAACATTATACCGCTTCTAAAATAATAAATAATGAAAAATAAATAACACTTATATGACACTTTGAATATTTTAATAATTTTATTTTCATTTTAAAACTATCAAAATGAATAAGAGTAAATCATCCAAAGCGATAGATATAACTGAAACTTTAAAAATGGAAATAGACATTCAGCGAGTGATTGAGTTAGATATATTTTTATTTGACTCGAACACAAACATTCATCTTTCTCTCATGGCCATTGAAACTTTGATAAAGGCCAAAGATTTAATCGAACATTTTCAATGAGCAATTCAACCCTGATTTATAAACCTTTGAAAATGTTTAGAAAAATATCAATAGAAGCCCATTCAGCACCCTAGCGACTGCATTCAGTAATTTAAATGACAAACGTAATGTGAAATAAATTAGCTTTCTGGGTCCACTTAAGCGTGGTATAATTTAATAATATCAAAATATTAATATCACGTGATGCCTGAATCATTTGTGATTTATAGAATCATTTTAGAATTTTAATAGCAACGAATTAAATTAGTTTTGAAATACGATCACCATTATAAATGAAATTACGAAAATTTTAAAACATACATTTTTAAATACAATTGCCATTGATAAAATACTTCGAGTCAAACGATGAAAATATTAATCACGTATTGTCCACGAACATAGCTTGCTGTTGCGTTTTAAAAAAGAAACAATAAAGTTACTCGTTGTGATATATAATGTCATAACACATTAATTTGAAAAACAAAAATTGACATTCACTTTCCTTGAAAATTAAATTAATTTTTAATCCCTATGTTTAAAGTGAAAAAAGATCAAACTCTTTGTAATCGATAGGATTAAAGTCTTAATATATTATTATCAATGAAGATGCCAATGGCCTATGGCCAATACCACAAAAATTACTAATATATAATTGCTACATTCACTACTTAAAAGAAAATGAAATATGCCTGCAATTCTATTCAACTTTGAAAAGTTAAACTTAAAACACAACATTTCTTAGCAACATTACAAAGAATTAACAATGAATGAGTGCAGTCTAGACAAATAACTGAGTTGAGTTGAAATATAAACAAGATGACAAGTTGAATGAATATTGAAAGATTGACTTCGATGAACTCTTGTTGTAAAGCTAATCAAATATAAACTCTGAATTTAACAGTGCAACCCTAGCCTGGGGGCATCATAAACAAACAATAAAGATCTCTATATAGCGTGAATGCAGTCAATCTCAAAGGCGCTCACAAAAGAGCACATCCATTATAGTTTTAGCAATGATTAAAGCAATCCGATACTCAAAAGTTGTCAAATAAATAACAATACTCGAGTATAGTTTTAAAAAATATGAGCATTTTTTCAATAAGAATCAACTTTCAGTTGTAAATTATGACTCGTGTGCCCATAAAAAAAAAATCAAAAAATGTATGCCAATTTGAGTACTTTATGCCAATATAATGAAAAAAATAAGATAGATCTGTAGAGCACACCGCTCATGTCGTATGTGTGGTGACACACCTGGTTAATATGGTGTGAGTCACGGATGACTAGCATAAAATACAAGAGCATTGAATCTATAATTATTATCTAAAACTTTCAACAAACTTTCAACAAAGTGCTATCAACAAACAATAAATTCAACAAGTCAAATCTAAAGATACTTGATATTTCTTAGCAACAAATTATCACAAGTGGATGATCAAGATGTACACCATTTGAATGCACAATCACTTGTGATAATAGGACAGAATCAACTTCAAAATATAGAATATAAAGTTCACTAGAAATCGGCTAATTAATTACAGCTTAAAAATAAAAATTAGAAGATTAATAGTAACAAATTATACTCTCAATAAATTACTGACTGAACACTGGCTGATGTGTTATCACAAGATTTGTAAATGAGAATAATAAATGAGTTAATTCAAGTATTTTGAATAGATAATGTGTTATTTATAAAATAAGATTGAAAGTAATAGGTCTAGCTTTAATTACAATCTAAAACAAACATCAAAAAATAGTAACAAAGAAGCTTGAATAGAAAAATATTTTCAGTAAACTTAATTAATATAATTTTTATGCATTTTTATTTGAACTGTCAATAAAAATCATAATTAGTGTCTTCATTAAAAATAATTGTAACACCAAAATTTTACTCAGGATATTTTTAAAGTCAGATAGCAATTTGAACACAAGATGAATTTACCCGTTTCAAAACACCAAAATTGCTACACATTAACTAAAGTTATGTATCAAGTATGTATATATACATGATGATATCAACGTTATCTGATTTATAAAGTACTTGCTTGTTTTAAAACATGGTAAAGCAAACAGTAGCAATACATTTTATAATGCTGCTTAAATCTTATTTCACAAAATTGATTTCAGGTAGTCATTCATTGACCTGATTGAAATCTGTAACAATTTTAATTTAAGATATTAAATTTAATTAATTTAAATTTAAGATATTTAAGATATCCATCTGAAATTTATCACCAGTATTGTAAACACTATTAACATTAACCCAAAAAAAGTCAAGTTAGAATAATTGTAAACATTAACCAAAAATAAAATAAAGTTAACCTCTATCAACCAATGTTGTTAAATGATAGCAGAATTGTTATATGCTAACATCTGTACTTAATTTATAGCTAAAATTCATATAATTTATCTAAAATTATTGATAATGACAGATAAAAAAACAGATAAAAAAGACTGATAGTCACCTGCCCGAGCTTGTATGTTCTACACAATGGACGGAAGGCATTCGTGCCACAAATGAGAACTTCTTCATTACTCTGACTGGCAATAACTTTTATATAATTCTGACATTCAGCCTGGACAGCAAATAAATACATGTTTGCATTTAAACATTATACAACATTATACTGTAAGTATAATAAGAAAGTACTACCGTTAATACCAAAGCTTTAGTATATTCAATTTTTAATGAATATTTAAAGTTATTTGTTTACAATTAAGAGTTATGAAATTGAGTAAGCCGTAATGTATTCTTATAACAACAACCATAAAACTTTTAAAAGAAAATAAATAGTTATTAATTCTTTCTCCAGTTTCTAACTGGCTAAAATATATTTTAGTATATAACAATATTTGAATACAGAGCATAAACATTAAGTCAAATTTTACAGCTATTACAGTAGTACAAAGTGACAGTTCATTTAGGTCAGTAGGTTTGGGTCACATTTGAAACATGATTTAAATACAGATTATTGCAAGTACTTCATGAAACAGAGATTAACTGAAAAATATATAAATCACTTTATAATTTTAAATCTTAAATATTGTATAAATCATATGATAATTAACATACATATATTTGTCACGTGTTATATGTGCACCACTATCTTTATCAATCAGATAATATATCACCAAGCCAGAACTTATGATAATAAAAAGGGTTATAAATCCTTCACATCCAGTCTATGCTTGTTGCTGTTCTAATGAGCCATGACATCCCAAATTGTTCTGTCATTCTATGACCAGAGGCTATCATCATTAGCTACTATAATTTGACTATAGGCCATATCGCACGGTCAAGCGAAAAATATCAGGCCATGCGGGTCGGGTATCCCCTAGGGGAGCCCTGGGGGGACCTAGACGGGAGTAGCAGGGATGGGAAACTAATTCAGTTTTCAATGCTCAGTCTCGCAGCTTGAGGTGATGGTGAAATCCATTGGGAAAGCCAACTTTTCAACATGACATGTATTATTGACATGTCCCCAGGTAGAATATAGCATAATATTTCAATGAATCACAGTAATATAAAAGATATGAATGTGACACCTTGAATAGTAAGAATTCTAAGTGACAAAAAGTTCGGTTTCAGTTCCAGTTTAAAATATTTTTAAAACAGTACATTTATAAATATTAGTGTGTATACTCAATATGCATTACACACGAAACAGACTAAAAACATTGATAATAAACATTTAATAAACATTTATTTATGAGATAAACATTTAATGATGCAAACTCTATAGATTAAATTCTAAATAAAAAAATACAATATACTTACAACAGTTTTTTGTCTCTGTAAACACATCTCAACATCCTGACGATTTGAATGCCATGTAATTCTCTGAAATAAAACACAGAATTTTATAAATTGAAAAACTAGAAAATTTCCTACCTTAAAACACATTTCAAACTCATAACATTTTTTAAGTTTACAATATTTGAATAAATTTTGAGAAGACAAATAAAATGTGTGATTGATCTCTCCCTTGGCTTGTACAGAGTAGCAATGAACAAATGGTGTTCATTATTAATGCTGCAGAACGGTCAGTCTTGGCCATAAATCAGCAGCCATTAAAACATTTAAAAAAAATTATGATCTGCAACAACAGCGCAATCCTAAAAACAGTTAATGTTATATATTTCCGAATAGCATAGAAGTATCAGATGTAAAAATTCATTTGCAGATGAATAAAAAATAAGAACACACAGAGAGTGCAATCAATCATACAGAATAATTCAAATATGGGCGCCAGAAACTCAATTAGAGTCCAAGTCAAGTTATCAGTTTGTGCAAATTGGAAATAGCTGCAAGCATACAAAGAGCAAACGAGAACCAATTTATGCTGGAAAAAGTAAATCTATATCAATACAAATTCTCGCATTGGTGTAAAAATATAGAAATAAAATATAGATTTTGTCAAAAATTCTGAACTAGAATATGAAGCAGAATATAACAAATAATCTAAGTCAATTTGCCCAGTTGCAAGGTAATCTTAATAATTCTTTTCAAAATCAATCATTAAAAAGATTCATTTAAAAAGCCATTTCAAATTTCACAACTTTATAAATTTGAACCCCTTACACCATAGTTCTTCTAATCTATATTAATACAATTGGAGAATAACATATAAACTTTCTTTTTATCAAATACAACAAAAACCTGACATCTAAAACTACACTTGTAAATACATTGTTATATTCCGTTCTGCAAATAAATGTGTAACAACAAACTTTGATATCAAATAACACGAACCAATCTGACTACAATTATTCTTTACAATGAAAAAGGTATTATACGATTAGAATATTCAACATAAAACTTAGATCTAAGTACATTCACTGAATAGCATTATTATTAAAGATTAGCATAATCTAAAACCAAACTGTACATTACACAGGGCAAATATACAACAGTATATAATTCAATTATTTTACTTGATTAACAACATCATGTTCAATATTATCACTTGCGCATTAGGTCATAGTTCTAATTTCTTAGTGTTTCTCAAGATTTAAGCAAACAGTATTTGCATATCTTTCTGCAAACAATATAATATCTCCTAACAAATAAAATGAGCTCTATTTAATAGTTTCTTGATTGCAATTGACTGAAGAATCATTAAATTGAATTCATAATATAAATTATAAACAGATAAATGATCTGAATGCATAATGAACTGGATTCTTCAAGAGTCTAATTAAAATCTATACATTTGTTAATTAAATTTACAAAATTTATAATAGATTGGATTGTAATTCGAAAAACACATGATTGACTCGCTTCACAATAGACTCATGAATCTATTGCCAATAGCCGAACAGCTACTTTACTATTATATTTAAAAATTTAAGACATAAAATTAAATCATTTAATAGAAAATCAACAAGTAGCTACCGCATTATTAATCAAGTCTAATTTCATTCTAATGTATATTTTATATGTAAAAATTTAAGACATAAAATTAAATCATTTAATAGAAAATCCACAAGTAGCTGCAGCATTATTAATAAAGTCTAATCTCATTCTAATATATATTGTAACGTAAAATTTACACACCCTTGTTTCCGCTAGCGTTACCAGACTAATGTTGAAAACTACATTTCTGAAAAGAGTAACAAAATTAATGTTATAAACACATAAATATTTTACTATCACTCCCTAACACTAGCAAAACTTTTCATAATTGCAACAAATAATAAATCAGACAGCCTTTGATGACACATTCAATATAGCGACATATTGTAACAAATGCAGACTACAATTATATAATGAATACACTTTAATAAGCTTCTAAATACTAAAGGAAATAATTATATACCATTACAAAACTATATATCAAAGAGTATACAACAAAAAGTATCATAGTAAAAGCATTGAGCTTTGCTGATCACTTAAATTATAGAGTATTTAAATCTATAATGAAAACATATTTTATGATTTTAAGTAAGTAACTGAAATAAGTTGTCTTCTAGCTGTAATAATAATAATAAATTATGTTTTTTATATCCACACACCTATTTCATATCTACACTCAAATTTCTACAATAAAGAGTCGAAGGACGTATTATATATGTTAAATTGAATGTATGACATAATCCGCCCAGGACAAATCCCCCTTGACATAATCCCCCCCATATTATTATTACTATTATTTTTAGTTTATTTTTAGTTTAGTGATAACAAAATTCATGTGAACTTTTATCTAAGATAAATGAATCCTACATTAAATTATATATTAAATTAAAGATCAATTAAATTAAAGATTAAATTAAAGAATGAAGGAAGATAATTAGGTGGATAGTTCATATTTATAGGAAGGAAGCTACTTGATGCAACTGGTTTATATATATGGCTAGTGCGTTTCATAGCACTAAGCGAATTACTAGTGACCTAGTAATTGATACAACAGCAATAGAGAGAATCAGGTTAATAGGTTAATCTGCAGCACACTTTCTACTCTCAACATTCTATATTCAGTTTGTTTTCTTTCTGTGGGGATCATTTTTCAACCTTTTATTTATTCAGATGAAAACAATTACCTTATCGCTTTATCCTTTTCTTTGGAAATAAATTTTAATTCCAATATTATTGAAGTGAAATTTATTTCAATGATTCATTTAGCTAGGAATTACATTATCTTTTATAATTCATCTGAAATTTTAGATTTATTAAGTTATAAATGCAACGGAATAAAGTGATTATTAATAAATGAAAGATGGAAGTTCTATTCATAGAAGATTACTTGTATAAATTGTAAAATATAGCGTGAATTCAGCATACACCAATTAATAATTTTACAACTGACTAGTAAAAGTTTTTAATAACTTCAGGGCTCCGTAGTTTAACATCATTATACACCTAGCTTAAAATATTAAATATTATTAATCTTCGAATTATATCGTATTAACTGCATTTAGTGATTGTACAATAAAGTATACAGGAAAAAAGTTATTCCATACGGCTTTTGGATATAGAGGTTATTGTTATTTAAAGCATAACAATAATTATTAATCTCTATATAAATGTCACAAACTTGAAATTCAATTAGAATAACCTAATTAGAGTATCCTAATTATGTTTCAATTAGAAAAATAATTAGGATACTATTCGGGATATTTTTAAAATATAGAAAATAAACATGCAAACTATTCAGCTTATTTAGATATACTACATAAGTTTAATACTATTAAACTATAAAATAAGATTTTCGTACTTATACATATCAAATGCCAATTGTGGTATCTTTTCAAATAAATTCAGAAAAGAATAAATATCAAGCTAACCTTGCTCCAGCTAAAATGTAGTTTTTTTCAAAGTAGATCTGATGAAAGAAATTAGATGTTGAAAGATTGCCTTGATTAATGCCAACAAAGACCTGCGTGTCTGTGTTCGATGCTGAAAACAAACAACAATAAGATATATCATTATATTACAACTTTTTTAATAAATCTCATCTTTTAACGAATATTTAAATCATTTCACAAAGTAGACGAATGCATTTTAAACTTTAAAAGTAAGCAGTAATTAGATAGTTACACGAGTTTAATAGAATGCAGATAAATCATACTGCTAAGTTCTGCTTTTAATTCAAGTATTTACATACAACATACAAAATAACTAAATAAACAACGCGCAATAGACACTAAGTTTATAATTTAAGCATTCTATTCTCTGTAATTTAAACTCCTCTGCCTATCTTTGATATAAAAACATTTTTAAATATTGACATGTCTAATATAAGAGTTGTAAAAGCCCAAAAGGCTATAAAATCATGTTATTATCAATGAAAAAAAACATTAGTTGACATGCTACACCATCGACTACAAAACTAAATATTTATTCTAAGCGAGTGTGTATACAGCGATAAATTATACACAGAAATGATTTAGCATCACGTTGCTGGCAAGAGAATGACAGCAAAAAACAGAACTGTGTTGCAAGATACTTCAGAAGCAAAGCTAGAGATACATAGATGCATATAAAGTAATTATCTAAGCCACTGACTGACCAAGAGAGTCAGTGACTGAGTGATTTACTGACTGATCGTTCACTTAGCCTACTCATTGATTGACTGATAGTCTGGCAAGATATAACAGTAATAAGAAATAGTCTGACAGAAAGTAACTAACAATGCTTGATTGATGGATAGACTAATTAACTAACTGATTGTTCTTGAACAACTGGTTACTGAATGTATTTCTTGCATTCTCACTAAACTTTTAAGTTTTAAGATAATATCTTGTAACTCGCCATGTTATTTGAACTTAATTATATTTTTATCAAAAATCAGCAATTATTTGAAAAATCTAGATAATTATAATGTCCTTTTACGATATCTGCATTAATTACACATAAATTTGTTAAAATGTGTCATAAAATAAATGTGTTAAAATGTGTCTTAAACGTAAATTGTATTTTACAAGCAAACTTCGTAATAAAATCACTCATGACTTTTTATATTCTACATTAATACTAACTTTAAATATTAGGCTTATACCATTATTGTTTTTTATTGTCATAGTACATTCAGCTTTATGACACACTATGACACGCTAGTTGTATGTGGCACGCGATGGCATAATGTCAAACATTTTATGACTTGTGTCCACAATGAGCTAGAAGCCATACAAATACTATATAAACACAAAATCTTATTGCATCAATATAATTCCAACAAACTGCATATTTGTTTACATTTAATATCTAACAAATTACACCAGCAACAAGAGCATAAAAACAAATGAACAACCCCCTTCTACAATGCAGTCAAATTAATCTATAAATTATCAGTAGCTTAGAAAATCGATGACATCAACGGATAACATCTGAAAAAATAGATTAATTTATAGTTACAACGGAAAAGCAATGAGCATTTTAGATCTATAGCAGATCGAGTGCTCAAATGAATGCAGACAAAATTGCAAAATTATTACCCTCAAGACATTAGAATAAAAACTCAATGGATTTACCAGTCAAGCGTGATATTATTATAAGCACAAGCTGGCTGGAAGTCAATCAACCTTGACATGATATATTACTTGATAAACAACAGATCCTGGCTTTAAAATACGCCATTAATAAGGATCCAATACATTATAAACTTATAATATTGCGTATATAATTATACACATACTAATATTCTTAACGATTATTTATTGCAGAGCTTTTTGCCTGCGATATTTCATAAATAATAATAATACTAAAGAGATATCAAGCTGCTAAAATGATTTAGTCGATTTTAAACGCCACAGTAAGCAATTTGTGTGGTTTACTGAATTATATTCTGAATTAAATCACAATTTTCCCAAGGATTCGAAAGATATAAATAAAAATAACTAGGCCCTTTCATTCATTGCATGACATCTATCATGAATGACTTACAATAAACCGTTAACTCATCATATAGTATTATTAGTTATAACTAGTATTGCATAAAAAACGCTTCGCTCGCGTGTATACAACACAAACTATGTAGTAATCAGATACCAGTGTGAATTTGGCATATCACTAGCTACTGGCTCTATGCCAGACCACATTCCTAATAATTCAGTTTGTGTCCTTGCACGAGTAAAAAACAGAAGCAAGATGATTGGAATTCAAAAACCTGAGCTCAACATTTAATCAAAATAAATGATTTTATTTCACATTTAGCCAACGTGGTCTGATATTAAGGAATTTATTAATCATTATATTCAGATATTTTGATCCGGTTCATTTTAAAACAGTTTATCGTAAACATTTTTAAGAAAGTTAGCAATAGTGCGCTAAAACAGAAGAGTTGTTCTAGGAAGCGATGTGGGTGTGTTATTATGTCTTACGTGTAGGTATGTTTGTATGTTTATGTATGCCTGATCGAAATTTGATTGACATGCATATATGCTTGACCAATGTTTAAAAAGTATTGTGTAGAGTTTGAATGTTTAATTGTGTAAAAAAAATTCAAAAGACAGTGTGTATAAAATACGATAAATAGAACAACACTATATACATTATAATACATACAAAATATGATTTTAATTTACACAAACTGTTATAATTTTACATGAAAATAAAGTACATGTATAGTATACAATATATGTGTATTTTATATTGAATATATGAAACTATATAATTATTATAGTTTCATTCATCAATTTAAATTACGGTTTAAAAAGTATATTACATAAATACATTACAAAAAGTATATTACATAAATACATTACATAAATACATTACAAAAAGTATATTACATAAATACATTACACGAATAAAAAAATATATCTGAGTACCGAGTATCTACATATTAAAAATAAAGTTGTTCGTAAATAAATTCTGTCTTTTTAAACACATTATTTAGACATAACATTACATATTCATAACATTACATATTCGTGTAATGTTACAATACATATTCATGTAATGTTACGCGTATACAAAAGTAAAATAGTTTCAGTCTCAATTAATGCAACAAAACCTGTCAATCAATAAATAATGATGAATGAATTTTACAGCAGATCCGTCCCGCCAACACATTGTACAATAATTTCAATCATCAAAGATAGGTCATCGCGCTATTATTACATACATTCAGTTCTCCAAACCATCTGTACAATACACTTCGAGCATTATAGAAATAAAAATAACACTCTACACAATGAACAACAAAAAGCAGGCGTAGATATTTTAAGGTGTAATCTAAATAGTTTAATGTTACGTTAGTCAGATCGTTGAATAGTAGATAATTTCTATAGCATTATGTATGGGTCTTGTGTCTGCTTTGTTGATTAGTCAAAAAGCTTAATCAAGCAGTTATAAACGTTTTAAAGTATTAATAGGTAGTTTAAATTCCCATCACGCCTAGTGGTAACCTTTTTCACAAATATTTTACGCTTATCTACAGAATATTTGCAATATCTTTAAGAATTGCATTGTGCGGAAATCAAAAAGAATACAAGAAATATATGAAATGATGGATAAAATACAATTATGCATTATGCATGGTCTAATAGATAAGTGTCACAAATATATTTCTTGATAAAATAAGACATACTTAGTTTTATATCTAAACTAAGAAACCATATGTCGGTTATATAAAACAAACTTTTGAAATCCATTTCATAAATAAAGCAATCAAAAATATGCAGATACAAATGTTAGCTTCTATCTTAAAATTCAATAATAACTTATATTTCTATAAGCTCTAAATCACTTTTTCTACTATCGTATTTCCTTATTTCCTTCATGGATATAAATAATATGTAAATAATCTGTTAAATTTTCAGCAGATTAGATTTCATCATCCAGGACATCAGAAGAATGTTTAATGACAACTTGAAATCACTTTTTTTTAGTTAACAATGTTTCTGTTTTCAATGAAAAACACAATGAACACTGTTTTCGTTCACAATATAACAACTGCTAGGTCACGATCGAGCAATACTGAACGCCTCGGTTAAATATTGTGACTACACAACTACAACAGTTAATTCTACAGTATTTCTACTTATTACTCCGCCCTGTACTTTATAATAAGTACACTAAATATACGGCCAAGTACAAAAATAGTTAAAGTCAACTCACTACGGTACAAAAACAGTGAGAAAGAATGTGCCCTGACAGTATAAATGATATATAACAAGTCAAGAAACAGTCCATTAGAACACCTGTGTTAAATTTTGGTGCATATTTTTAGCAGTAGCTTTATTTTAATTATTAAAAATAATAATTATGAAAAAAATTCTTCAAATCTTCAAACACTATCACAATTATAAAACAGAACTACTAGATCTTATGAATGAAATCATTACTCTTCTTATTGTACATTTAATACAGAACGAATCTTTATATTACACATTATCAAATACTTTGAAATATGATACAATAAATAAGTCAACACAGCTAAAACCTGCTTCTAAACACGCACAAGGCTCTACGATACATGAAATATATTCATATTAATATTTTCATAGTAAAAACTTCAACACGCAGCGTCGTAATGAGTTTTCAGCTGCAATCGATTATTCACGATACGCTCGTACTCACAAAGCACCTCGTCATGAGACGACTGCAACGAGCGGCCCAGGGCCAAAGAGGGGGTGACGGGGCACCCTGAAGGGGGGTACGAAGGGGCCGAAGATTGACTCATTGAAAGGCGGAAATTCAATTTCTAATCAGATTCTTGCAACAAAGAGCTTTCTGGACAAAATGTAACACTTTAGGATTTAAATCAAAGATATTTCAGTTGTATGAATGTGCTCTTTGTCAGTGCATTATTATTTCAGTTAAATTTGAGTACATGTTGAATTTTAACCACCAAATATAGTCAAATACAGTAAAACAATAGAATTTGCATAATTGATTAATAACAATTAATCAATTATGCAATATAATATTCCTGGCATATATTGTACAGTTATATCTCCGTGCTTATATAGTAAATATAGTTAATAAATCTAATTTTGCATTTATTAACTTAAAATGAACCAGCATTAGTAATGTACTTTTATATTAATTTTGCATTCATGTTACGGTACATTTTTGCAATGCGGTTGTTCGCTTCTAAAATTCAAGCAAACAAAAAAAATCAATAACGAGGCGTTTGCTATAAACTACACATTAGTATTCAGCTTGCATCAAATCTTTATTTAACGATCAGATTAAAATTTCTCAAAATATTACTCCACAGCCAGCCTTATTCTAAACTCAAATATCTCGACCCTGGCTTTCATTATTTTTTACTGAGCGAACAATAACGCTGTACTTAGTAAATTTCACGCCCAAGAGTAAAATGAAATCTATGAATACGTAGATTTACTCAAGATTTGTTGGGATTATATTATGAAGGGTTCTGATCGAGCGAGGCCAAATGTACAAGTCAAAATAGAAGAATTTAGAATGTCAAACAGTAGAAAGAAAGCTACGCTACTTCTACACCTGTATGAACTTATATTTTACCAGTATAATGTAATTTATTTTGTTGTTAACAATCACCTGTTATACAGATCCAGGGACTGCATGAAATGTAGCTGCATATTAAAAGGGCTAGAGTACTTTTCGATTTAAATAAATGCAGTACAACTTGAAATAAACGAGCATTAGTGCTGCACTTTTATCAAAAGGTCATTATCGTCAGAAAGCGAATACATGTGTAAAACGCATGCTGGTACAATGCAAAGGATGCACGTATTGTTATGCAAAGTCACAAATCTAAATTGTCAGAACCTTCTGGAGTTTATTGACTGAGAAAGGAAGAACACAGTTGTTGTTTGCGTTTGCTAATGTCACATCAGCACAATTTAGTGACAGTACGTATAATTAAGAAGATACTCTATTACAAATTGTGAATAATATACACACGCAAGTTGATCTTAGGAATAACCTCCAGTAGAAATAAACAACAAACTATTATATGATACGCAATGATGCTGTCTGCAATTCAAAGTCAATTATCATTTGCCATTCATTCATTTTTAATCATACAGTGTATTATTAGAAAACAAATTTCAAGCAAGTAAATAGCCTCGCTCTCTCACGATTACTTTACAACAAATTTGCACTCAAAAGTCTATCGATGTTCACTACTTGGCAATAAGAATCACATTGCAGGCAATATTAAACAGAACTCGAGATGGCTCCAAGCATCTTTCAAAAGGCACACTTAACATCTCAATACGATTACCTTCTGTTTTTAGCGTCTGCGCATGAGGAGAAAATCATTGAAGAACTGAGAGTACAACTTAAAATTGTAATGGAAGGCTGGAGTCCATTCATACTGCGATGATAAGATACTATAAGGTCAGTAAAACGATACAGCAACTGTATCAGCTGCAAATGTTATAAGTTTTCAACTGTAGTCAGATTTATAAATACAAATATAAACCTGTTTAGACTGTTGTTACTGAAAGATTAATTAAAGTACATATTATAAAAAATATATATAACAAACATTAATGTAACGGATCTAATGAAAACTTGTATCGGATTTTTCAAAAATGAGAATACCACATGTATAATTAAACCATAATGGGACACTTTATTTAATGAACCGATGAAGACTGATAATTATAATCACAAGTACATCTCAGTGCATTTAACAATTGTTAACTGAAATAGATTTTCTAGTTTTATTAACTAAAAGTAGCCCCAGGCTAATGAAAGTGATTTCCTTTTTTCAGCTAATTTCACAGTTAAAATCTTTCACTTAATGACTATCATAAATTAATTATTCCTGCTCACAATTTTTGTAGAATTTAGTAATATAATGACGATCAAGTTAAGATTTATCTGTATTTTCAGACCACGTCAAAAATGCTATTAAGTTAAATATTGTTACAATTTAAAATAATACTATTATAATACAACAACAATAGTAATTAAGTACAACAAATGAACTTAAGTATGCACAAGAACCACATTACAGAGTAATATAATTTATTTGGAACACAATGATAATATA
>JAQIXG010002564.1:0-17361 GCA_034700105.1 Oconnorella tubifera | reverse complement strand
GCGCGTCGACGCGACGCTGCAATTGGATGGTACTCATGCTTAAGTATACCGAGCGATCGCCGACGTCGACGCTGACCATGAACGCTCGACGCGACGCAACGCGCGACGCTGCAGTGGGTTTCCACCTTTATACTTCTATCAAACGTCACTGGGTCTGGTTATAATAAAGGTGGCGAAAGAGAGATTGAAAGACGTTAGACAGCCTGTGAAGATATTGAATCGTTTTTCTAGCTATACTAAATCGCCCCATGGTATAACAGGCCGAGAGCATTAGCCTAATATCAACAAGGCTGAATGCACCGGCGCAACCTGAATGTGCGGTATGGAGAATAACCTGAAGACTGATTTTACTGTGTAGAATGTATTATGTAGGTCCTTGCTGGCTGTTCACGTGGACGTAAAAACTCTATGTAGCGGGTCAATTGTGCGCTAAGTTGACTTTAATAACGTCAAGAGGCTAATGAAACTTATTATTAGCAAGATATCGCAAGCCGTGTTGTTATATTGAGAGATTAAACATTGGCTAACACTGAGTCACTACAGTTTGATGTAATGATATTATGTCCTCTGTGACATAGGTAAGTTTAATTCTCGAATTGTTAAGGAGGCTTAATAAAGTCATGATATAACATTGAAATAGATGACTATGAATATAAAGCTATAGTAGGTCTTATTGTTGAGCGATTTACGGATATATTGATGTAAATAAAGTGATACACTTACAGAAAAAGGTAAATCAATTTTGACTTTTTTGTCATTCTTGGGTATTTTATGTTACTTAACATAAAAAGTAATTATCAATATTCATATAGTCTGATTGTTAATAAATTCAAAGTAAATGTTACAATACTGGTTGCAATTTGTTAATTCTCAAGTAGACTACGTTTAATTTTTTTATGTGTTTCTGATCTTTGTTTGGCGCAAAGTAAAAGTTTTCCAATTTTTGTATTTTAGCCATGCTATTCAAAATCTTTGAGATATAATATTACAAATTTAGCAATTCTAAACCTAATAATTCAAGGCAGGCAGTAACTTTTATCTAATAATGAAAAACAATATGGACTCTGTAATTAAAGCTTGTTTGATCTGATATAATGTGATTATGCCTCATTGAAGTGTCGCTGAAACAAAAATCATTATTTTCAAATATAATATTGAATTGATCCAAGCGTTAGCTGTTTCAGGATTTTATTATAGAATTATACAGTTGTACCATTAACGATTGACTTCATCTTTATATATACCGGTAGATATTAAAAATGTTGTAGAATTTTGATCATTGCTGTTGTTTATTGCAATCAGTAATCATCAGTTACTTATATGTAATATTTATATGCCTCTTAAATTTACTGTTTGCTTTTTTTCTGCAATTTATAATTTTAGCAATTATTGTCATTAGCTGTTAGCATAAAAGTTTCTGTAAATTGTATACTATATTCAATTATTTATGATGATCATATTTGACTTGTTAAAACATTGCTTTTAATTGAAGCCAAGTTATATTTATTTGCTTGTTTGGATTATTTTCGAAATCTAGGGCAAATATTATATACACTGTTAATACTAGTAACAGAGATAGCATGTCGACTGTAATATTCAATGTTTCTACCCAGACACCTGTAACTGATTGTAATCTTTAGGATACCTTAGTCTAAGATATTTTAGGATACTTTTAGAACATCTCTGATCTATGTTGAAAGAAATATATTTTTATAATAATAAATAAATTATTTCACGCATTCTAGCAAAGTACTGCTTAAAAGCTCAATTTTACTTCTAGTTGATAGAATTATGGACCAAATCTGAATTAATGTTAGCAAAACCACACCATTTTTTTGCAAACATTATTTTAGATTTTATCATATGGTTGTTTAAGTTGTTTTGAAACAGATAATTATTTAGTTGTAATTTGATTTAAATAAAAGTTGAATGGATAGATATTTTGGATCAGTTTGAGAGTATAAGTTTTTGAAAATGTAGTCGTGTAGAAAACTCATACTTTTGAAGCATTACTAAACCTCGATCATGGAGTCAAGAGCAGTTTAAATAATATTTATTATTAATATTAGAAAAATTCCACTTTAAACATAATCTAGTCTGACTAATAACTAAGACTAATGACAAAATAAATATAGTTGATTACTTTAACGGTTGGCTTCATATCAGTCTGCATATAGTTTTCTCGCTGTAAATTTTCTGATCATTGACTGAATAGCCATAAGTTACTATGAAGTGTCTGTCAGTAGTAATAAATCAACTCTGATGAAAGAAGTTATTTGATTTATGTTACTACATTGGGAATGATGACTAAACGTGGCTGGTCCCCTTTCGATGAAGTTATTTATATAAACAGTGTGTTTCGTATTAGCGTTCAAAAGGCAAGGTGATGTAAATCAATGTGTGTTGTTAGAAAACTAGTTTCATTCATGAAAGGACTCAAAAGATTCTATTCTTCAGTGAAAATTAGTCTTCTTAGATTTAATGAAATGTGTTTTATTTAGCAGTCTGGCCTGATAATACACTGTAATTACTGTTGTTTGTTAATTTTCACACGAAGTTCAAAACACCTCATTAAGGAGTCTTTTTGTGATGATATGACTTTAAACAACAAACAACTATATATCTTCATTAATTGAAAAAACTGAAATTTGTAACGGAATTGTAAAATTTGATGTTATCAACTAATTTTATAAGAAATTACAAATTTCAATACTTTAGGAGTAATTTACATTGCAGCATATTTCATATGATGACGAACAAATTGTTAACATAAAATTATTGTATAAATAAGATATTTATAATCATAAGGGAAAATCTGTATATAAATCTACAATATTGTATTGTATTAATCTAATTAAAAATAATCATTAGTGTTATAATAATATCTGAACTTGGTGATATGTGTTAAAACACGTGTTAAGATTGAAGTACATACACTACTGTTTTCAACAAACTTTAATTAAATTTTGATGTTACTTTTATTGAGCTTCATTTCTTGTTAGGTCTGTAGCTAGATATTATTTGGAATCTTGCATTATTCGTTTACAATGTAGTTTGAAACTTAGTTTTACTAAATATATGATTTGTGCTGGTAATAAACTTCATTATATTTTTACATACCTTCTAAATATTGCATAACCTTCCTTCAAGTCTGTGAATAATCTGTAATTTAAAACTTCTCGCTTTGAACTGAAATTAATAAGTTCATTCTGTCTGCATACTATTAGACTTTAGTCCAATATATTAGCTTGCTTAAAAATAAGTCCTATTTCTCACTATTTAAACTAATTATGTTCGCTGTTATTGATTTTAAAGTCTGTAATATATTTTACTAAAAAAGAGTCATAGTTTTATTCTATACTTAACAATATCAAAGTTGGATGAAATCAAAAAGTATGATCATTCAGTTTATTTATTTTACCATTTCATTCAAGTTTATAGATAAAAGTTTGAATGTGATATAGTATTCATATTTAGCTAAATATAACTAACTTAATACTAATATAAATATAACTTAAATATCACTAAATATAACTTAAATCTAAACTATTTTAGGTAGAGTTAATATAACTTATAGATATTATGTTGCTTGATGATTATAATTATTGTATTGTTTGCTTAGTAACACACTCTAGTGTACTTTAAACAGAGCATTGCTGTGTGTCATCCAGTTGAATTGCCTTATTAATATATTCTAGTTGTTGCATAATTATTACTGAATCATTTTCTGGCATCAAAATACTTTTTTGTTCAATTAAACGATTAAATTAGTTTTACATTCCAGTCTTTGAAGATTGAGTCACCTTGTCTATAGCTTGTTATTTTATTTTGGGCGCTAAGCTATTATTATCAAGATATTAGTTATATTAGATATTACTCCGATACATGCAAGGGAAATAGGAAGTTACTTGCTTTATTGTATATACAGGACTTTATTTACTAAATATTGTTATCGACCACGTGTAGATTTGATAGACTAAAACTTCTGCCCAGCTTTTTTTGCTAATGCGATTCAGGACAGTCAGTTCGACTCATCATACTCATTAAAAAATGGCAATAATTGATATAATAACCTCCATGAATCATGTACACTATGTACATTATGATAATGATCAAAACGCTTGTAATTATTGACAGATTGTGGACATTTTTACCTAAACGTTCCCAGGTTATTTCTTGGTTTTGTTAATTATTGTTAAACTTTGATAAATATTTGTTAAATAGTGACAATAAAACGCAAGATAAAGGTGAATTATAATAAAAAAACTTTATTTGAAGTTTTTATATTTAGTTTACGAAGTAATAAGTCGATTTAGAGCTGTATCAACGAACAGTTATCGCATTTATATCTATTTACGTCTGCGAATATATGTAAAATTAAATACTGTAATGCAAATTAAATTATTTTAAGCAATTTCTTATACAATTTATTAAATACATTAATGTTGACAAAAATTCATAATTGTAAAATCATAGTTAATCATAGTGTCATAGTTAAACAGAACTGTGTAATTTGATATTTGATCTTGCTCCAGTTAATTATCATTCTGATTCGACCTATAATTGGGCAGATTTCAGGAAAATTTCAATCCTTCATGACGTCATTGCACGCTCAGAAATTACTAGATATTGTGAGGCGGCCATTGTTAATCAACGAGGGCGTCTTTATTTCCTTTTAGTCGGCACTTCGATGGCAAACAAATTGAAGATGATTGCTGAAGTAATCGACTTGAACAATAATTATTGCGCGCCTGATTTATTGAAATGTCATAATAAAAACAGCAGCGAGCTTTGACCTTATATTTCTAGAAGTGCGAATGTTTTCAAGTGACATTATTTTTAAGTGGCGTCGGAGTGAGTTGTTAAGTTTTGGTTGTAAAAATTGTACTCGAGGGTGCAAGAAGTGACTGTATTTATTATCGGAATTATACAAGTATAAAATAATAGCTCGCGAGAATTAACTATTTATTTTATAAGTACGACGGTTAGCTTTTTCAAAAAATTCTTACAAACTTTTCTTACAAAATATTTATGTTTTTTGATTTTTCTTACAGCATATTTATGAATTATATTTACCTTATTTTACTTCGATTTTTATCGGCTGATTTTGTTTAAAATTCTTGTTTTACAGATTTGACAGTCATTTATAATTGTCTATCTTCTTTTATTGAGAGTTAAATTGCAAGTTTAATTAATTAAAAGCTAATCATATTGTAGTTAAAATTTGTAGAGGTAGATCTTCAACATTTAATTTGTTTCACTTAAATTATGTTCAGGCTAGTTAAGCTATATAATTATATAGGTCTTGTGTAATTGCTTAAAACTTAAAGCCAGAAGATATATTAATAATTAGATACTTTCTGTACTTTAGTCTCAATCATGATTGAAGTAATTATGAGTGACTGCAGGTCTATTATAAAGGTGTCAGTTTGTCCTTGGTTTTAACAAAGATCTTTCTTTACTTTAGGGTATTCATAACTTGTCAAGTACTAATATATTATTACATATTGCTCATTTTCTCTAATAAAAACTTGGGACTTTTCAGCTTTTTTTTATTCATCAGACTTATTATCGTTTTAACAGCTGTTTTCACTATTATAGCTGTGTAATGTATTAATATTTTTTAGTGTATTGTTTAATTTAGCAGTGTTTTGAGAATAATTCTAGCAAATAGAATTTGAAACCTAATTGTTAGAATTTTTATTCTAACGTATAAAATTGATAATATATTATAATAACATATTATTAATGTTATAACAAACTTAATGACGCAGTCGTTAAAAATTATCTAAAATTGCACAGTTGTATGTATTATACAGCTTGGTCAAATTTAAATTTGAAGTGTTTTCCTTCCAAATTTCATTTTCCAACTATTGCAGTTAAATTTAATAGTAAATTTCAATTTTTTTGTGCTATCAACTAACTAAAAATTTAGAAAAAAAAACATTTAAATGTTGCCAAGTTATTGTATTTTCGCTGTAGAGTGTTTTTTGGCGTTTCCTGTATATTCTATGATAAAATCTGGTCTTATTTGAAACTATTATCATTCAGGTTTGGTTTAAAACTAAATCTTTTCACCTTGAAGTTGTTGTTGTTGTAAAGAGAAGAATATACTATTATACAAATAAGTTTATGCTAACAATTGTTCAAAGTTTAATAATAAAGTAAAGAAAATCCTTAAACGCCCAATATTTTATTTGAAAATGCATTTGAATGTGAAATAAAATACAATGCCTGCATTGTGTCGATATTTAAATGATGAGAAAATGATTAAAATATTATATAACTGCTGTGTTTGATGCTAATCATAAACTTGTTTACTATTTTAGGTTAAGTAGTATCATCGATACTCGTCTTTTTATTGTTATTTGTCATAATGAGTAAATGGGTTTTTCTTATTTTTATTTAATTTTTATTTTTATAATTGTTTAAACTTAGATTTTAATCAAAATTAAGATCATCTGTGTAGTACTATTATAACAATACTGAATGTATCGGTTAATGTAAGTACTTGATTGAAACTTTTAGCTAAAATTATTATAGTAATCATTGTTTATACTGTGATACAAGCTTACTACCTATCATATTATTTTTTTAACATTTTGACTGAGTCTGAATAATGGTTTTTAATTCATACATATTAAGCGTAGATAATTAGATTTAGTTGCAATAACTAAAATCAACGTAATAAATAATGTATTACCTTATTGCTATGTGTATTGGTACACATCTATGTGTATGCTTACATCAATGATTCATTATCAAAAAATAACAATTTTCGCTTTGAAGCAATGAAAAACAACAGTTTAGACAAACAGACAGAATGGATTTCTAAGATTAATTATTATGTATTTGATTGTAGATAAACAGGTTGACGTGATTCAGTTATTATGTCTTCTTGAAAATAAAGGTGTTTCTTTAATGTTACTTTAATCGTATTTACTAGAAAGTTATTATTTCATTGTTACCAAACCGTGTTGAACTAATTTTATATCCCAAGGCAACAATTGGCGGCACTTTAGAACTTGTATTAGATCACAGGCGGTGTTTTTAATGACTTTTGGTCGTGTTGAGATGCATATTGGGAAAACATGAACTGTTTGGATTAATTATTTTGCATCTAGATCGCGTGCACTTAGTTTAGGGTCAAGTTTAGACAAGGATCTTTTAAACTTAAAATTTGTAAATGTAAAAACTTTGATATTATGTGTCGACTCGGTGTAGAGCAATACTGTGATTATGAGAAATTGTTGGATTAGATCGATAAGATTTTGGATATTAATTTGATATTTATCGCAGTTATTTTTCTTTCGCTGTGAAATAAAGAAATTTCAAATGTTATTTTAAAGTTGGTTATTGATTGACATTTTTCATTCAGTCTGGTACCAGGGTATAGAACTTAGCTACTTCATGACATAGCGACTGGTTATTGAAGATGTTAGTATACAAACTTGAGACGTTTTATGCTCTAAAACAATAAAGAAAGTCTGACCGAATCTTATTATAGTCGAACTGTATATAAATAAGAATATACCCGAGTAGACTATACTGCGTGTGAATGTTTTCAATTATGGTCCCTTTAGTACATGAAGCATATTACTTTCGGATATAATAACATAACCAGATTGCACGACTCAAAATTTCTGAATTTTAAACTCTCTCGGTCACAAAAAAGCCAGAATTATTCAAATATTAAACGAATTTTAATATAAACAACACTCATTTAATAATTCTAATTCTTTAATTGTATTAAAGCGTAAATAAAGATTGATTGTTATTAATCTAGTAATAGTCCAAGACCTGCTTGCTGTGTCTGCTGTTTCTTTCTCTGTATTTTTAGGCCTCATCTAAAAGTACAAAAAGATTGTGATCTGTTAAATGTAGTGTGAACAATATAACCCCCGCAAATATAAAGTCAATAATGCTTTTAATAACACACACAGATAGGTGTGATAATTTTTGAAATGTCTAAAATGTACAATTCAGGTCAAACCATTTTCAAACACGAACCCATTCGAGTAAAGCACACTAGTATTAACTGGAACATCAATTGAAGAAATAATAGATATTAATACCAGCATTATATAGGCCCAGATAATCACATTAGCGCTGAGATGATAGTATACTGTGTAGTGTGGTATTATATTTGCTATTCACACGAGCACGACATCAATTGATTGTAGAATTGAAAATAAAATATTGACCGAGCAAAACTTGAACATCTGAGACTATATCAATACGCTTTGTTGTAAGTTTTGAGTAAATTCTGCTTATATGAGTCGGATTACAGTTTGATTTTGAGTCTGGCTGCTTTACCTACCGCGCGATGACCTAGTTTTAATGTCTACTGACTTGTTAAATTGTGTCACTGGGAATGTATTTTGGATGATTTGTGTTTAATAGACCATCAGATAATATTTTTGTATTTAATTCATTTAGGTGATAAGATAATTTTTATTTCTATATGGAGTTTTTAATAGCCTTAACTGATAATTATAATAGGTCTACTTGTCTAATCAAATTTCAAATGTGATGTCAAAAATATCGCTCAAGTGAAATATGTTAGTTGGTTGGATATACATTTAAATCTAACTGTAGATAAATGTTTTTTATATAGAATTTATAACATTGTCAAATTGCGTATTGTTTGACGTTATCTGCTTACTACTAAACTCTATAAAATTGTATATTTTACTTTAAATAGAAACAAAATTCTTGCATGAACTCATTCTGTTCAATTTCTATTCCATTTCCATATAGAAATACGAAATCTATCTGACAAAAACAGTATATGCCAGGTTAGAATTAGAACATTAGAATTAGTTGAAGCATTAAATGAATGTATAAAATGCTGCTGCGTGGTTTGAACTTCGAAACCTATATTGGCGGAAAGGTTGTGAAGTGAAACTCTACTCTCGATTGCTTTTCAGATATTTAAACCCATAGAATGCTTGCTTCATTGGTTAGCTCGTGTTAATTGCCTTCATTTACAAATATCTTGCTCCAATATTGGGGTCATTGCACTCTCTTCTACTAACTAACAACAGGTGTAAAGATTATGTGTGAAATTGTAAGCACTAGTTAATTTAGTGTATATTGTTTGCTATTGCTGAATTCTGTAGTGCTGAATTCGGTAGGAAATTGAGATGATATTTTTTGTTTTCATGGATTATAGTAACAATACTTGATATACGGTATGTAAACAGCAGTTGGCGTGTTCTAATCAGTAGACTAGAAGTTACTCTTAAAAAGTGATTGAATGATTTAAATGTTTTAAATTTCACATTGTAATTTAAAGTCATTTTTGTTTAATAAGGTTTTTTAGCTAAGCTTTTTTAGGTGTAATTTAGTTGAGAAGTTTTTAAAAATGAAGTTATTACGGCATCCATTTAAAGTGTCAAAGTAAAAATAATAGTATAGATTCAACTTGGGTAAAACAATTTTCTAGCTAAGTTAGAGTTTACGTAATCGTCAATCTATAAACGAACGGTAACGGTATAATTATTAGACCAAACGTGTACATAGTGCATTGCTATTCAACCGCGACCATTAGTTATTAGTCATTAATTCTTGGAGCTGTAGGCCAACTGACGGTTTGCATATTTATGTGAACAAGGTAACATTTGATATTGGTATTCTGACATACCAGCAGTATTTATTAAAATTGCACTGAAACAGCTGCGGTACTCAATGTCAATACTAGACCTAACTGTCATTGGCGGATTTATGAGAAAATTTGAAGGCGCAGAAAAATGCCCATGATCTTTTTAGATCATTCACATAATTTAATTATTGTAATTTTAGTGTACCTAGAGTCCTAGACTACTGGGTAAACACATTTTTGCAGGTTGTTTTTTAGTCGTAAATTCTGCTTCGTCTGATAAGTAGATATTGCCTATTGGTTAGATTATCGTTTTTATAATTCAAAATAATCTTCAATCATAAAACATTGATTTAAATTTTTATTATATTTAATTTTTAGGATTTTTTAAAAATTGGTTTAATAAAAACAGATATCTTTGAATATTTGACTTTCAGCTCTTTTCATGAACATTATAGGGCACTGATTCCTCGCTCGCCCTGATTTTCATCTTTTTAAATTCGACACATTCTCCTGCCCATCAACACAGCAGTTACATTATTATGCTGAACTGGTACTTACTTTGCCAAGTGGTAGACAACACTTATTTATTTCAATTCTTTCGAGTGTTTGCGCTCTAGGCTTACCTGATAATACCTGAAGACCAATTGAATTTATGAATATGAATATTCTTGTAATTGCAGTTTTTATTTTTTCTGAAAAATTTACTTTCAAGCCAAGATTAGATGTTTTAAACTTGAGGTACATTGAAGCCTATTTAAAAGAATTATGTGTAAATGTGAAAATGAGTATCATTTGTTTGAATTAAAGAATATATTTGAGTAACAATTTTATTTCTTACACTACTCACTAACACTACATAATTTCAATAACACTATTCAATAAAAAAGAGATCATGTTCAGTACAGAATCTTAATACTAAAGAATGAGAAACTAAATTATTATCAGCTGTTATTTCTACTTTGGTCACTAAGTTTATGTTATTATCATACATTGTATGCAATTCTATGTTTTCAACGAGCTTGTTTTAATATTGAGCATTTTATGGTAAATACAGGCTTTATACAGTCAGTACTTCACCATATTAAGCACTACTCTGCAAACTGTAGCTGGCAACAATGATGATCGATTCTATTCAACACTATTTATAATGTTATGTGACTGAAATAAATACAATCGCTAGTCGCTCTTATGAATAGTGATTGCGACATCTTACTAGACTTGCTTTCTAGCTGTGAATGAATTTGTTGAAAAGGTTTATTATGTGACATATCGAAGATTGAGAACCGGCTAAAGACGGTTTTTGAAAGGTTAATGATAGGTTTCGTAAACTTTCTTTAGCGTTTATCAAGTATCTTATAGAAAGTGATAAATAACAGATTTAATCTTAGTCAGTTTGTTTGCGTCACTGTGACCTGGTATCAGGGCAATATTATATAGTAGTTTAGTTAACTTTTAATTGTAACTTGAAGTTAAAAAACATCTTGTATAACAATGTATATCCCAAACAAGATTTAGTAGAAAGTTGTGTTGATAAATTTCTTGTGTTTTAAAAATAACTGTCAGAAATGCTCATAAAATGTATAATTTCAGGTCTACAAGATATTGGGAAGCAATCCACTTTTTCTACATGCAATGTAAAATGTATATTGTACTTTTAAAATTTGTTATTTATTATTCGCACATCCATTACAATGTCTAATTGATTTTCCTTTAATTTTCTCAGATAATGACCAAGCATCCTCAAAAGCCAACCCCTCTCTCCAACAAAAAATCCCCGAGCGATTCCCCACCCGCTCCCACAATCTCTCGCCCCCATGTTAAAGCTTTACGCCGCTGTCGCATGATTCTCATCAAGGATCTCGATCCTATCGATCTGCTAGACAATATCGATATTGATCTAAAGCATGATCTTCGTGATGTCATATTGGCCTTGCGCGGTCGTGAAGAGAGAGTGGGTTTACTTCTGGACAGACTAGAGATGAGTGATGAGAAAACTTTCGCTGCATTCATGGAAGGTCTGAAAGAACGATGCAAACACGTTCATTCCGTAATGGAAGAGACATTGAAACTGATCCATGATGATGATGACGACTCTGATGATAATCACTTTAAGGAAAGAACTTCAATTTCAGGAGATGTTATACGTCGGATATTAAAGGACTCTGTAAGTCAAAGATCTGGTGATGTTGTTTCGCGTCAGAGGTTGGATTATGATGACGCGGATGATGCTAGATATATTGACTGTTTTGAAGTGGCGACCAGAGGTATGTTGAAAAGAGAGAAATGGATAAAACATTCCAGATCTGCTGAGAGAAGAGATGAAGAAATGCAGCAAATTAAGTCTAATTACATGGGAGTTATTACGAAGGACTCTGTTTTTAAGCTAAGCAATCCTTCAGACTTGCCAATAAATATCACAGAAGGTTTACCTCAAAACTGTGAAAGCTTTTATTTAATAGATTCCGACTGTTCTTACAATCCTGCAATGTTTCAGTCCTCAACAAAATCATGCGATGTTAGGTCGACTAAATATTCTAAATTAAGTGACAATCAAAAGATACGGAAATGCAGTACAGCATATAGGAAAAAGCTGCCACTTAATGCATCGCCACTTGTGATGCCCCCTCCCCTTCCACCCAAACCAAAACATCTTCCTGTCGTTAGCATGTATCCAACTTTAGGTGTGCCTTGTCGTAATGAAACTGAAACTCAAAGTACAGTAATAAATGACTGTTATGATGCAGTATTAAATGACTGCGTCAGTGATAATGATGATTTCTCTCAGATTCAAACAACAGGAAAGCATTTGCAAGCGCAAGCAAATTCACCACCATTGCCCATACGACAACCTCGTGCACAATCCACTCTCAAGCCAAAACTACAAAGACCGGGGTTCGAGTCATTAGCAGAAACTATCAACACATCTCCTGCTTCCACAATTACACCAGACGAATTAACGAATACAGTTGATAAAGAAAATAATGATGCTAAAAGTGATAACATTGAAGATGATGATGTATCGTTAAACTATAACGTTAATGTTGAAGGAGAAGAATCATGCGATTCTCTTGATGAGAAAGTGGATCACGAGTCAGTTGAGGAAATAACAGAAAACTGTGAAATAAATGGGACAAATGATGCATCATCAGCATCGCAGGGTAATGAGGTGGCCTCTTCTGAAAGTATTTCATCCAATTTAGCATCCAGTGAGGATCGTACATCATTGAAAAGTGCAACTAGTAAAACAAATGCTCGTGACTCCGGGGTTGACTCTGTTGCCTCACAGGGCTGTCTCGATTCTCCTTATAACTCCGATCTGGTTGACAAGAACATTTTTCTTTCAGAACGCCTCGGAAATTTGGAAATCCATGCAGCACCGGATGGAGATAAATTATCTACGGATTATTCGTACTACGAGGATATTGAACTTGTTGATGGCTTTCTTTCCTCATCCGCTTATCTTGATCCCAAAGTTCGCCAGACGTACTACGGACGATCTGACAACAAATACTCAAGTTGTTCATTGAATTTTGAAATGCTGCCTGGACGTAAGGTTGTGCAAAAAGGGACGCTGATGATGGTTGATTCGAAATGGAATACAAATCACCTCAGCCAGAATGATGAAGTAGTTGAATATTTAACGCTGGGTTATGATAAAGATGGAACGATATTCCTCTTTCCTTCTAACTTAATTAAAGCTCATGGTGATCCTCTGGATGAAAACTGGTTTTATCCAGTTGAAATATCCGTGAAAGAAGCGAGTTTATTTCTGAGCAATGAAAATCAAAAAGGTTGTTTTTTGATCTACCGCCCTTCTGACCATCCACCTGGTGTCCTATACAATCTCAGCATATGTAGAGGGGATCGCCAGGTCCTCCACTATCACATAGTTAGGAATACTCGCGGGGATGTTATGATAGAGGGGCATGATCATTCATTTTTGACCGTTGCTGATCTTGTGGATTACTTTCGACGTAACCAAAGTAGGTTGGGAACACGTCTTCGTAAATCGCTGAAAGAAGCAAGAGTGCCTATCTCATCGGGTTATCACTATCCCAAGCAATTTGAGCTGCCGAGAACTACTGTTCAACTTGGTGGAAAAATTATTGGTCAGGGAAGATTTGGTGTGATTTGCCAGGGGCTGCATCGCGGCACTACGGTCTCAGTGAAGGTAATTTTTAGTGTTTATATTATATTTATGCAATTAATTAAAAAAAATATATATTTTTGTTTTATCATCTTGGTAATCTACAAGAAAAGTACGTAGAGTAAGAAATTTGAATAATTGTTTTTCTAATTATTTGTTTATAATTTTAATTGAAATTTTATACAATTTTATTTATTTATTGCGATATATGACATTGCATACATTTTACATTTCAGTTAACCGCCAAAGTAATGAAATAAATTTATTTTATAAATGGAAATTATAGCGGAATAGTTGTAATTTCATTGTAAACAATTTTTACAATTTCTAATGAAAATTTTAATGATCCATGGCAATGTTAGAACTTTTGAATGTATAAATATATAATTATTGTAAATCAGTTGAATGGTTGGTAAAAGAAAATGGTAATATAAAAGTAATTATAAAATATATAAATTTACAGAATGTTGCTTTTTACTTATCAAAATTGGTTCTGTTTTGTATTTTAATTGATTGCTAATGTTTTCCGATTGTTAAATTGTTATTATATTTTGTTACGATATAGATTCTCCAAAACACTTCCAGCTCTGTAGATGAGGATGATTTTCTTGATGAAGCTCTCATTATGATGAATCTCAACCATGATAACATTGTCGAACTCATCGGTATCTGCTACACGCAGCGACCCTTTTATATTGTCACAGAGTTTTTCGAAAGAGGCTCGCTTAAAAAATGCCTTGAAGATGAAACCCTCCCTACAAGCAACATCGATGTTCTCTTTGACATCTGTATCCAGATGGTTTCCGCTCTTGCATATCTCGAAGGACTTCATTTCATTCTTCATCGTGATCTGCGCTCGCAAAATTTTCTCCTGACTGATGACCAGTTAATTAAATTAACAAACTTCGAGCGCGCTTGCTCAGTTGTTGATGACAACTACCAGGCTAACATGGAGGATGATATTATGATCAGATGGGCTGCTCCTGAAGTGCTAGTTAATTTATGCTATAGCACAAAGTCCGATGTTTGGTCATTAGGAGTTGTATTTTGGGAAGTGTTTAGCCGCGGAGCAGAGCCCTATGGTAATATGACGGAAGAACAGGTTATGCTGTTTGTAGTTGAAGGAGGACGGTTGGAGAAGCCTCCTGGATGCGCTCGTGATTTGTATTCTATGATGAAATGCTGCTGGCGTAAAAATCCAGATGACAGGCCTTCCTTTGCATCACTTTCAGATAAGATTAAGGGAAAATCAAGTATCTACTACGTCACTCCATTGTGGAATACAAATGTACCGTCTCTTGGCAATGTCACTGTAAATCGCGCTAATTCGGAAGTTTCTCGAACTTCGTTGCCGATTCCAACGAAAACGATTACACCACCGGCTAGTATAATTCGAGCACCATCTACAGGTGCTACTAGTGTGTCGCGTTTGGTAACACCGCAAGCGGTGCGGCGTGAATGTAGCCAACAACGGGTGGAGAATTTAGAGGACAAAGCGACATTACGGACTAGTGTTGGAGTAAAGAGTCATGCTTCATCATCAGATACATCGTCTCTACTCAGCACATCTGTATTAAATGAGATTGATAAAGAAGATGACATGACGAGAGGTGATAAAATTAGGAAAAGTTTGAGGAACTTGATGAAGAAAAAACCAAGTTCAGTTAGTCAGGTTGCCATCAGGCATTCGTAGAGATAGTAGCCTATACGCAAGTAAACATATAATGTAGTTTGTTGACTGCATTAGATGCAAATAATTGTTGCTTTTAATGATATTTTTTATAATATTTTAAATTGAAATACTAGTATAAGTTTCTTGAACTGTTATGCTGTTATAACTATCGTATTTTGGTTTTAAGTAGTATTTATAATAAGAATATGTTAGTAGGTACAACAATTATAGCTTATTGTTTTAATCACTCTGGGAACGCCAATGTGATACTTACCAAGAATCAAGATATCCTTATATCATGGGATCCTTATACCATGGGCTTTGCTACTATTGTTGTATTAGTAAAATCTATATTTTGGATAATTTTTTAAGATAATTATTAGGTTTGACACTGGTTTATCATGTCTGTAAGGAATATATTCTGATGTATAATAAATAGTTAATTTTTCTTTGTATTATAAGGTGTTTATTTCGTTAAGATGTGTCAAATAGCTGCAAAGAAAGTTTGATGTAAATATTTTTAATAGTACAATGACATTTTAAGGTTCCTGCAGTGTATTTTCACGTATTATTTAAAAGTCTACTTCAATATAAAATTTGACAGCTTGCATTGCATTTTATCGAGTTTTAAATTGTTAAAAATTATTTCTCAAAAAGTATTTTATATATAACCAAGTTTGAATAATGCAAACTATGTATTTTTCTACATGTTATACAAAGTGAGCATGTCAGAGAGATGCTGTTTCAGTGTTTTTTTTAGAAAATGCTATTTCAACCATTTAAATTAATTTGTCATACAATTTATAATATTTTTGCAATGTTCATTCTAGGCTGTAAAAGATTGCATTAGATTGCAAAAATTGGTCAGTTATTTTATGTACCAAGTTTTCGCTGATTTGGTATCTGCACACCCGGTTTCAAAATATTCATGTCATCATAGAAGTTTTCTTAATTGAATATTGAAGTTATATAATTATAATTTAATCATTGGCAGTCACTAATTAGACTTTTTTGATAATACGACTGTAGGTATAAATCAAATAATTTCGACTTTAAGTTGGAAACTTTGAGTGAAATATATTACTTTTAAAAGAGGGGATGAATTGGAAGTGGATGTTCAGTAGTGCTATAGCACATATTTGTATTGTATATTGCATTTATTGACTGTAGATTATAGCTGTTAAGTTTTAACAAGATATAATTATTGTGTTCAGTTTTTTCACTGTAATTCGAAACTTGAGTTTCCTTAAAACAAAATTAATGTAGTATAATAATAAAGGTTTTCTACTATTCAATTAATGTTTTTCAGTAATATTGAATGAAAAGTAATCCAAATCAGAATATTATACATATGGATAGTCCAATATTGAAATATAAGTAATTAAAATCTCTTGGAATAATTTGCAATTAAATCAGCTTTTTATGATCGGATTTATGAAACTGTCAAATATTATATTATAATAAAAACATAATTATAATCAAAGCACTTATAAAACTTATAAAAGTCCTCAAAGAATTGTTAAAATTAAGTATATAAAATATAATGCAAATACAATGTTTAGAATTATGATACCAACTGAAAAATGAAATTGAAGATTTTATGCAAGCAATCATACGCCACTATCTAGTAAATGATAGTGACACGATTTCTAAATATACTGTCGCTGAACCACAAGCATTACAGTATAACCCCGTTATATCGAAGCTCACGGGACTCAAAATTACTTCGACATATCAGGGTTTCGATATATCCAATTTAGTGCTGTCAACGGGCGGGTACCCGCCCGTTGATAAATGCCCGGGTAATAGATTCAGCCATTAGCGGGCCTAAAGACAGCATTTTGACTGCATCAGCAGTGTAGCGCATACGATTATGATCGTTGTACGGGGCTGTCCATAAAGTAGTACGCTTGAAATTCGAGTTTTTCAACCCCCCCC
>JAQIXG010002563.1:0-17372 GCA_034700105.1 Oconnorella tubifera | reverse complement strand
ATGTATTAAGAATAACTAACTATAGTTGCTTTATCAATTTTTAATAAATTTCCATGACTTTTGCAATTATATTTTATCTTATCGTTTATTAAGACTTAGGACTAAGTCAGAATACAAATTTGTTAAAATAATATCAACTTAAAAACAGTTGAAACCAAAACAAACAGTTGAAACAAAAACGATGGCTGCCATCATCAACACATCTTAATACGAAAAGAAGGCGATCGTAAATTAACAATAAATGAGCAATTAGGGACTTAATGATTATTCTTTCCAAAATTGTTCGATAACATGTATCAGAAAAAAGCCATATTCACGCCAAATATTATGTCACACATTTCATTACCACGTCAGTACAGAGAAAATATTTCACCGGTCCATGCATGGTGCACTGGAAAAATTCCTGCCGGTCCGCATACTAAAAAGTTTGAGAAACACTGATCTATGCAACACTAACTTTAATTTTTTTTTCTCTGAATTCAGATTTATTTACTCGAGGTATTGACATTCAGGCGGTCAATGTAGTCATTAATTTTGACTTTCCCAAGCACTCAGAGACGTATCTGCATCGTATCGGACGATCAGGACGATACGGGCATCTCGGTGTCGCCGTTAATCTCATCACATACGAGGACAGGTAGGTGGCGTTTAGAGGGACTGGGGGTTTGGAGGGAGGGGCTGTTTGCTGCATTTGAGAAATATCAAAAATAAGCATTTTAAAGATGCAACGATCATTATGAATATTCTTGGCTCTTTGTTTTAGTCAGATATAAAAGTTGTCAGTTTTTTGTTAGTGTGGTCTTATTTCTTTTAATCAGTGTGTTTTTTGCTGTTTTTTTCACTGTGATTAAATATTTATGGTTTATTTTGGTTCTAAACGTTTGCAAAATGAATTCAGTTCTTAATTCATTTCAGATTCCGTAAACGCTAATTTATTTTTAAAAAGTCAATGTTGCAAAAATGATCTTTTATAAAATGAGTAATGTGATCGTTTAATTGAATTTTGTTTTAATCAATGTTTTATTTTAACAACAGTTGTGTGTAATATCTCAATACATATTCATATACATAACGTAAAGTCTGTTGTAATGTTTATTTTATTATCAATTAGTAAATGAAAATGATGATTAAGTAGCTTATTATCTTTAACTTATTGCATCTTATTATTATGGTTGACCTAACTTTAGATTTGCCCTGCATCAAATAGAACAGGAGCTATCGACAGAAATCAAACCCATACCTAAGGTAATAGACAGAAGTCTCTACGTAGCCGAGGACCAACCTCCTCCAGATGATGATGGTCTTGATGTGCCTCACTCGGAGCCAGCTGTTCCTTCTGTAGTTCCTCCTCCTTCAAAGCCCGCCCAGACGACCAAGTCTGCGGTGACGTCATCAAGACCTCAGCAAGTCAGCAAGGATGCCGGTGGCACGCGGAGAAGTGCCGGCGGACCACGGCTGGATTAAAGCCGTGGTGGGAGGCGGCACTCGGTTATATCTCATCAGTTTAGTCGTATTTATTTGGCATTGATTCAGCGAATCTGGTGTCAGTTTTGATTGAAAGATTTTATAATTAATAAATAATAATAATGATAGTTTTGCTTTAGCGATAAACGCAGTTTATATAAAGTATATGAAGGCTTTATGAAATTAAGGCACTTTTCCTGCAGTTGATTAGTGCGTCTGATTAACGCAAATGTATCCGCATTAATGTATATTAATATTTAGAGACGGAATAGTCATGCTGACATCAAGTATAAATAGATCTATTTTATAGCAAGATAAGGGTGCATTAACGGTTTTATTAAGTTAACTCCTTTGCATAACAGTTGAAGTGGTTGTATTTACAGATAAGTACTGGTACCACAGTATATTTAAATTCTACTAAAGCGCATTCTGTTAATCAATACTTTGCTAGTTGTTTATCTAACAACTTATTTATTAGGGTTATTTAGTTATTTAGTTATTTAGTTGTATTTTCTAACATTCAAACCCCAGGCACACGCTACATTGCTGTATACTTGAATTATTCGATAGATTGCATGCCAAAGAATCCGTGATTATAGACTGATGAGATAAACAGAGCTGCTGGTTTTGCCCGCATTAAAATAAAATGTCTGCGAATTAAGTCTGAAAATTATTTCTTTTGTTTTTTGTTTCCGTGCACAAACAACGAAGGGTTTTTCTTCTCTTGAGGTTAAATTACTTGCAGTGTTGACTGGATGAATTCTTTAGTTGAGATTTTTAGTTTTACGTTTAATACGACTTTGGTTTTTGTTTGTTTTTTGTGAGGTAAATTGTACTTTTTGATGAAGAAAAGTTTTTTGAGTTTATTTTGATTTTATACATTGGGATAATGTAATCTAATGAGGGAAGGTTGTTTTCATTATTTTCATTTTTTAATTAAGTGCTGTATGTTGTATTCATTAATTGCAAGGCAATTTGTTACTAACAATTTTGTCAAATTTGCAACAGATAGCGGGTATTTGATAGTTACGGTAATCTGTAACTTAACATCTATGTAATTGATGTTGAGAGACTGCGGACAAACAACCAGAGACAAAACCAAAAAACAGACAAACAATGAGACATACAAACATATATGCATGCTCATATACGTATGTATATTGTATCGTGAAGATGTTGTTTTAAGATTAAATATGCATGCATGACAAAAGAGTCATTAATCATTTCTATTGCCAATGATAACAAGAGTATATTGAGGTTAAGTGGGTATATTTACTTGTGTAAGTGAGGTTTTTAATCAAATTTTTTTTTATGGATGGAAATTTTTGTGCAAGTCTGTCTAGAAGTCAAGATATGAAGAATGATATTCTACAGACTTATGTAATGATTGTATTGTGCTGATAGAAGGCAGAACGTTATACTAGCTTGTTTTTGTTAGTTTGTGGCAAGAGGCTTGATTTTGGATTTGTGTTTGATAAATTAATATGATGAATGTTTAAATGTAACGACTGGATTAACTCTTGGAAGCTAAGAAAGTATTGCAGATATTATGATGGGTTGAATGAGTTAGGGGCTTGGTAAAAGATATTATAATGGAAAATAACACATTTCATATCTGAAGGGTTTCTATTTAAAGCTGATATTGTTATATGGGCATTATCTTTTTATATCAATAGTTGCTCTTTCCAGAATTTGTCAACTTTTGAAAGATATCTAATGATACAAGAAAGGCTTGACTGGGTGTAACAATGATGATGATGCTGGTAATAATGATAACGAATGATGATAATTATGATGAAGGCCTTTAGGATTCTGATGATTAGTGAAAGGATGTTGTAAATGCTATGAAAGTGATGAATTTGAATGTTTTTAAGATAGAAGTTTGATTGTTTTTTGCTCTTGCTCAAGAATTTTATTACTTTGATTTGGTCTATTTAATTAAGTATCGTATTCTTTTTGAGTTGATTCTTTGACTGATGAATGAAATACCGTCATTGAGTGAGAAACTGAATCGAATGCATTTTCTTTACTTTAAGAACTGTTTCTCTTCAGGGGGTTTTTCTTTAGTAAACTATGGTACTAAATTTGGCACATTCATTTGCAGTTTGTTGTGTTCTCAGGTGTTTATTTAGACTGAAAACAGGATTTGGTTCTACATAGATCAGCTTATTTATTACAGATACGATTTGTTTTTTTATTTTTAGTTACAGATGAATTGTGGAATTTAATATATCATTAAATGACTTGTTCGCAGCAAAATGTACTTGTTGTTGTTATTAAGATTTTCTATTGTAGACTCTGTGATTTCATCAACGAGTCTAACATTATTTAATATCCGCAGTGAACATACTTCACAAACAAGTTAAGATTTTTATATTCCGATTCAATTCATGATATTAACACGCGTCAGAAAAATTAAATTAATTTTTTTACGAATAGATCTGACTAAATAAATTATTTAATTACACCATCTGATAACAACACATATCTACAGTTAACATGCAAGTTAATCTAGATAAAACTACATTATATGATATAAATCTTTTTGACAAACGTTATTTAATACACAAATCGATGCATTAGATTGATGCATATCGTTAATTACTCTTCTAACGTCTTAAATATACACTGTACAATATCTTGCATAATAAATACTATTATACAAATACCGATAAAAATGATGCAATTCATTCTTCTCACAATAGTCAAACAGTTTCACTGATAAAGCTTTTATATCGTTATTAATAACTTTAAAAAGCAAGCAAGTTTGTAGAAATATCTAAGAAATTCATAAACATGATAATCACTAGTCGATTAGTTAATTAGCTGTTAGTCGATGTACCTTTGATGTACTTCATCTATTTTGATTGGTAATTTAAAATATTGAACTTAAAATGCAGCAGTTAAATCCTTCTAATTTATAAAATATCAATAACAGCAGAAAGTATCATAATTTGAAGATCATGAAAACTTTCAGTAAGATACTTTCAGTACGATACAAATGTGTTAAGATTTATCATGTTCAATTATAATCCATGCGCTTTAGTAAATACAATAAAATGTTCTACTCGGATAAAATCCAGAATTCAATAGACGTTTAAGATTTAATACAGTGTTACCACAAATGGTTCACACCTGCGAAACAAAACCGCGATTATCATACGCATTCGATGCACAAGTTTCACTCGATGTTATATTTTCAGTCATTCTGCCTTCATTAGAAGATGGCCTGCCAGAATTTATTTCTTCACCATTACGCGTGTTCGACGAAATTCTATTGTGCCCATCATTGGTTGAAGCTTGTCCTTTACGATTCCTATTTGAATGTATTCCAGGTTCATTATAACGTGGTTGTTCTAGAGATTCGCTCAAATTATTCTCATTACGAGCTGTCGATTGCATATTCTTCTTTGGCAGATGATTCTTGTCAAGATTTGATTTCTGATTTGCATTATCTGAACCAGACGCGCAGTCAATACCTGAAGAATGATTTTTCGTATAAAGTCTAGCTGTTAAATACGGCGGCATTATGTTAGCAGAAGGCCTTTGCTGCATATTACTTGCACTGCCTGCTGAATTACTTACAGCATCGCTAACAGAATTAGTAGCATTGCCAATATCATTAGATTCATATTTCTTTGCAATTCTGCTTGTCCCATCAAGGGGAATTACTGGTTTAGAATTGGGATGATGAACAGCATTTCCACTGGTAACTTTAGGTGCAAGAACATCGTGATCAGATCTAATATGATGAACCGGTAAGTCATTTCTAAAAGTTTCAGAATCCGTTAGTTGCTCGGCTTCACTAACTGCATTACCATTATTACCAACCACACATAAAACGGGAGTAATATCTTTTGTATTATCAAAAAATGCGTAGGGAGGGGCGGAATATTTAGGCACGGATTCTGTGTAGGGCGGGGGGGCTGTCGGAAAATTGCTGACTACTGCGTAGGGAGGAGGAGAACCTGGAAAGCTTGACGGAGTATTAGGAAAGATAGAGTAAATGTTTGATACGGCTTCGGATTGATTTTGTTGGGCTTGTTCCTCTCTTCGCTGTTGAAGCCTTTTTCTGTAAAAATAAATACATTTTTTATTTTATTAAAAATATTTTGATTCCTTAAAAAATCACAATATTCAAATGATTTTAAATGAAACATTTGCTTTTGCAGTTGTCTTGTTAAAATATATACTTTATATTAATTAAATGAATTCTGAAAAGAATGAATAGCCAGATTTCAAACCATGGCCAAGTGAAATCGTCCCTACTATTAATTCTTAAGGTTAGAATTCACTTTTAGCTAAGTAAATTAATTAAAGTAGTTTTTAAAAACTCATCTCAATATAATGCTAATAAAATGAAAAGTCACACGTTATAATGACAAGTGTACATATGTCATATTTATATAATTATATAAAATTAGAACAAACCTTGAGCATACAATGACGTGAACGACAGATATGATGAGAATGACAAAGAGAAGAGAGATGCCACTAACGACACCAATGACAATACCGATAGATGATCTGTCATTTTCAGGCATACCTTCTTCTGTAGAAAAAAATTACAATTGAATTATTAACAGAAAGCACGAAATCATTCATTTTAATTATACAACATAATGCAATATCTAATATTATTATTTAATTCACAAGAATTGACAAAAGTACAAAAGGTGTGCAGCAAATAAATCAATATATTAAAAATAGCGCTGTATGATAAAAATGATTAATGCAAAAGATGGCATTTACTTGTAATTAATTTGTAATATTTTATACCAATATCCATCATTAAGCCTAATATTTTCTTGATGATTAAAAATTAACACAAAATACAATAAGAGACAAAGATACATAATGTTGCATTAAATAAATAATCTCTTTGTTGAATTAATTATGATTTCCCCCCCCCCGCTCCAAACCTCCATCTCATAGTGAATCTGGACCAACTAACTTATAATTAATCTATGCTGCTTTACTTAAACAATATTATCATTTCATACTAATTGATACTAATCTAGTAATCATTACGCTACATAGATATAATAATTATCGTTTAAATAAATAACCTGCAATTGACTTTTGTTGTTAAATGGACCAATTACCATAATTAGAATACATAATTTATTACTAATTATCTTTAAGACAACAAGTAATTAATAAATGAAGAAGTTTAAATATGTTATTGTGGTCCTAATAGTATAATTGTTTTCTTATTTGTTACGTTATTTAATAGACCAATTCTCATACTTAGAATAGGTAATTTCTTATTATTATTATCCTGAAGACATTACTTATATATTTTTTCTAATAAAGTAATAATAAAATAAATAAGTAATAATGATAAATAATAAAATTGAATAAAATGAAATTGAATCCACATTCAAAAATGCAACTTTTCTAATTATTATACTTCAAAAGAGTAATTTATACAAAAGAACATAAATTATTGAAGTTTCGTACCAGTTCTTGGTCCAGTAGATGATGTTGATAGGAAAGGGTAAACTAGAGGTGAAAATGAGGTGAAGGCTGGCGTCCTTGCTGATGTTACATTCAAAAGAATAGATGTCGATACTGAGACGTTAAGCCTTTTGGTGGGCATTTCTGAAAATTATCAGTCAAATCTTATTCCAGTAATTGGTTGCTATTAATGTAAAAATGTTGCCATAATAAAGTGATTAAATAAGAATTAGATAAACAAATTATGTTATGGTTAAAACAGAAGTTAGATAAACAAGAAATTGAAGTCTTCAGGTACATTTGTACTCATAACTGTTTTATAATGTATGCATACTGCTTATCCTACATACAAATATTCTATGATCTGCTGCTGGTGTTAACAAATGCAAACTCTGAATGAATTTACTTGCTACATTTAAGTTGCAGAGTTTAATCTGTTATACTAACCAAGAAATGCAAGGTTAAATATAACATTTTCACAATATGAGCAACATGAATCTAACAATAATTTTAATGTAGAATTACCAGCGCAAAGTCCATTATCACATAGTGGATGAGTGGTAGGACATCGTGAACATGCATCACCTCGTCTGGTATACACTACCGGCTGTCTGAAAAAAGTACTTTATGATTAAAATTGCAGATTTCATAATTAAAATAAAAATAAAATCATTACTGTATTGAAACTGTATTTGTCAGATCATTAGAATACTGAAGATTAATCACAATTTCTTAGCAAGAATATATAAACAAATTCTGAAATTATACATAAATTCAAGTTTTCAAATTTCTATTCCATAGCAAATTATGAACCCATCACCTCTCCCAATAAGTTATATAACATTATATTTTAGTTTTTTTCCGGCTGTTTTCATACTTTGCAGCGCATACACAAGTAGTGAGACATAAGTTTTTGTAAACAACAACAATTACAAAGGCACTCATTAATTAAGCACAACAATCAAAAATGAAAAAAAAATCAACTTAATACCGATTCCTGAAATTAAAACTAGATGGAAGAGAAGGTTGTACCCTAATTAAATGTGATAATAACTGATGATATCATATGAAACATATTACATATATGATCACAAGATCACAGTTAAACATAATTATTGTTGTTTTATATTATGGATATTTACAAGCATGAACATATTGAAGCCAGATTTAAGCAGATATTTTTTAAAAAAAGTCCAAACATTGTAACCACCTAGTACCTCAGGGACTGAAAATAATTTTACTACCTTGCAATAGAGCTACTAACAGATATTAATCATTTATAATTCTATAAAACTAGACATAATATCATAAATGTCAAATTGAATCCGTTCATGATAGCCATAATCATGATGTAGAGCGAAAGAATCATAAAAAATAAAATAAATTTTACAAATTTTCCTAAAAAGTAAATATTATGTACTTATTCAGAGTATAACACTCAGAATAACTGCTATATAGATTATTTACAGTGTAAGCTGCAACTAGACACGATATCGCAAACTATTTATCACTTTTTTTAATCAATCTAAACATTAAAAGTCGTGCTACGCTCAACCTTGCACCTATTGTTAATCATAACACAGTGATACAATGCTCCAACATTCTTCTTCTATTCTTTAACGTTTCATTCGCAGTGTAATGTCACTAATGTAATATCCTATAGTATAACATGGCGACATTCGCGCGAGCCATAACATTGTATTTTAATTACATTTTTACAACACAGCTTGTTTACTAAAATAAACTATCCAACATCTACACCCAAAAACATACTATAAGTTAAAAAGTAATAAAACAATGAAGCACTATTTATCTGCCGTTTATTACAATTATGTCTTCAAAGTCAAATGACATTTTACTTCAGCAATGTTTGGTGCATTAAACTTCAACAAAAGATAAAGCGAGCATGAGATAAAGCAAAGGGGTGGATGATTTTTATCTAAACTGTTTTCTGGAGTTTGATAACAATCTTATTGAATATCAATAATTTATTATGGATATTACATTAATGAATATCACAAATTCAACACTTAGAAATGCAGAACATTTGATATAATTTTTTGAAATGACTGTTAGTTTATCCAACAAGTAGGTATTTTTAACTGTATAAATATTAACCTTATAAGACGCTTTTAACATTTGGTATGTAAATAAACAACAGTGAATAATCTTCGTTCAATTTTCATCCTAGTTGGACTTATTTATTTATTTATTTGTAACACAAGCAATTCGCAAAGCACGAACTACGATTAACATTATAGCTTGACAGTTATTGCATTAAAATTTTACATAAGCCAACTATAGCAATTTCATTTCATAATAAAAATATATTTAAACGATACGACTCGAATAACTATTGCGCGAATCGAATAATTACACATTCATTCTTAAGTCAAACACTTAAACAAAATCATGGAATAGAAACTTTACAATTTTCAAGAAATTTACCAATTTGTTATTCAAGAAATAGATTATTCAAATTCTGAGCCAAATATGCTGCAGTACAAGAAGGTTCTCTCAGTATAATATCATGCCAAAGCGTATCTATTAATATTCTGAGAACGGCTAGCAAGACAACCTAAATACAACAAGCACTTTGCATGTCCTTTGTTCAATCAGGCGTGTGGATCGATATTATTAATAATTGTATTATGAAAGTGCTGACTTTTCTTGGTTTGCATAGAGTTAGCAAACTTTTTAAATGCTCGCAGGTCATAGTACTTATCAGCTTTGCGAATGACTACATATTGTAGAAACAGGTTTTAATCAAGCGTTTCTTTCTTAATAAGTAGATCATTATAACATGGCTATAGACTTCTGCGGCCACAGTGAAGCCCGTGCGCTGGATGATCTGAACCCTTTCATAACCTTTTTTGGCTTAATTGCTTATGGGAAATAACTTGAAATTTAACTCTCAATCTCTTATTTTCTCTTCATTTCTATGATTTGTAATTTTTAAACAATTCGGAGAGAATTTGCAAATACAGATTGCATAAACATTTAGATCAAAAGTGCAAAAAGACATAAAATAAACTGTTCGACAAGTAAAAAAATTCACGTGAAATAAAAAAATTGAAATATTTTGAATTAGCCGTAAATGACATCAAACTACAGCTGATTATAAAATCAGATTATAAAATAATCTGATTTTCTAGAGATGATCATAAAATAAAAACATCCGTTATCATTATTGCCAATTATTGATGAGCAATTTATTGATAAGGGCAGATCATTGTTTAGTAAGAAATTCTGATAACAGATTAATGCTCATCAAGACTAAGTGCTGGACTCTGTTTACAAACTGACAAATGAGAACTCTACAGATTTATAATATCTTCAAATATCTATATTTCACTGAACTTAGGCCGAGACGAGTATTTCAACAAGATTGAATTGCCTATAAATGAATTAAAATTTACATACTTTAAAAACAAACAAATTAAACAAATAAAATAAACAAATCTTGACAAATTAACCTTTAGGGTATACATAATGAAAAATATACCACTGAAACGCATCACCGTATTAGTTAAATGGTTGAAAATTTGTTAGTTTTAAATAAAATATAAAAAACTTACTTTTGAAAGCCAATGATACACGAGTAGACATACATTGACGTTCTTGGATCTCCTTTCTCATCAGAGAAATTTTTGCAGAAAGCCTCTCCGCAGCCAATTGCATAGGCATTTGCAAACAGAAACTAAAAGTGACATAACATTCTATACAGTAATTTTAAAAGGTAATCAATAACATGTATTTTCAACTAATAATATATTACTTTCAGTCAATAAACAAAAATTAATAGTCTTTGATATGCGAGCTCATTTGTAATGGAAAAGCACAAACTTTTTGATTATAATATTAACTTAGAAGTAAACCTTGCATACTCCTTTGATAATGTTTAACAATTCAAACTATAACTTTATCCGATAAAAAATGTATAGATTTGTAGTTTACTCCATGTATAGTACTGTCAAAAACAACAGGTTTAAAGTAAAAAACAATTAATAATAATAACATTAGGTAATAAGCTATTCTGACACCAAATTATCACAAATATTCTACAATTTGACAAATACCCTTAGGTAGTGCAGTGAATAATAGTGCAGTGCAATAGAGTCAAAATCAAAAACGATATCATTATAAATCACAGCAAGACGATTAATCACAGCCAAAATGTCTTTACCAGAAAGACTTTCATCTAATAATAAAGCAAGTTGTTTATAAACAAGACGATTTAATGCTAACCTGCATGCGGACAGGCATGCTGTTGAAAAGAATTTCAATAGCATTAAGTACATTAGATGTTTCTGAATCATAAGCGCCAATCATCGACTGATTACGGTAGGCAGATTTTGACACTGGTGCTCTTCCATCGCAGTTCTTTGCCCACATCTCTGCAAAGCTTTCTAGCTGAGTGTCCCATTTCTTAAACAAAGCAACAACAACACATGAAAATCACAAGCCAAGTCAAAATTATTTTAAAATATTTCAGCCTTAATCGCAAAATTCTCAAATTTTATTTCAAGAAGATAAAAACATGAACATAAAAACATCAACATGTAAAAGAAAGTGAATTCGCAATAAAAAATAGTTATATACCAAAATATTCATAAAATATCAAATATTGCCATATGAAACAGTATAAATCTTAAGATTATTATTTGAAAACTGCTCAGGCAGTTATAGGAGCACAGCTGATTAAAGCTATTTTACTTCTTGATCTTGGTGAATATAATAATGTTCACCAAGTTATATACTTCACCAAGTTATTATATCATTATATTATTTATCAATTTTACATAGTGATAATGTTAAGACCGTCAGATCGTATAATTTTTCTAAATTTAAGATTTCTGATGCTAGCGTTGATGTGTAAAAGCGATTGAATTGATGCATAAACGGTCATATTATACAATAAATCGGTCACTCTAATAAATGGCGCCACACTACAACATAAATATGATACTACTTTTGTGCCAATAATGAAAATTTTTATGTTTTTTGCCAACAAACATGTAAATAGAATTATAGAATACCGAGCAGACGATTACTGTAACAAAAACTATGAATAACGTTTTATACAAAGTTCGATTGGCTGCGTTATAACACAAACTGTATATGTTATTGACTAAAACTAGCAATGAATTTAGCAGATGTTTCATTATTTGTAGCGACATAAATTCTGTTATACGACGATGAAGGAGGGGGAAGAGGGGGGTGGCTGGGGTGGGAACAATAATCCACTGAATAATACATTTATTTTCTTTTAATTACATAGCAAAATTAAATCTATATATTCTTAAGGTATTTGTATGAAATTATAAATAAATGGAAAATCGATTGATTTAAAGGATATCAATTTATAAATAGTTAGATACAGGGATTGTACATAATACATATAAATGCAATTAAAATGAACAAAACATAAAGTACAATTATTGAAAAATCTTTAAAACTTTGCACACGCCTCCCTTCCCAATTGAATAATGAACACTCAAAACTGAAGCTAAAACATAATTTGTATATTTCAGTAATCAATTAAGAATATCTTAGTAAGTATTTGTATAATCAATACTTGAGCTGGATCAAAATGACTTGAAAATAAGTGCATTTTTGCAAATGTGCAAATGCATTTTTGCATTACATGTAGGCCATAAACACGTTTATCTATACTATAATAATGATGATGATGATATCACATTGACACACAATGATGTCACTTTCATGATCAATGATATTGAGCACCTTTACTTTTACTTGTTACCAATAATCTAATCCAAGTTATTCTCGTGTGTAAAACATAATGTCCATTTTTAGTTTATTTTCCCAATAATATTGAATAGAAACTAAAATAGGTCATACAAAAATATTTATTCCACAACAAAAATAAAGGCATTATTTACCACACTAAAACAAAGGCACCACTTACCACATATTGCATATTTGACGCTTGAACATCCCTCCTGAGATCATTCAATTCATTGAGGATAGTAAGCTCATCGCTTTCACTAATATCTCGCTTTCTCTTTCGAGACTTATCACTGCTCATAGAATTCAAAGCAAAAACAAAATGATCCACAAAGTTTGAACTATCTCCCGAGTCATTTTCTGTATCACTTACATCCAACTCGGATTCTTCAGAGCTGCTCAATGATGTTGCAGACGGTAAAGCAAAGACTAGAATAATAAGGATAGCAACTATGGCTTGAAAAGCGCTTGCTGGTATAATCCTTCTCGAGGATGACGTCATCGGTGTCATTATATTCGACAGAAATTACTATTAAATCGATTTTTATATAACTAATCTATTACATTTCATGAAATCTCGAAGTTTTGTTAAAATTGTCAACATAAATTATTTTGGGTTCTGCAGAAAAAATGAAAACATCTAGTTATTTGTTAATTTGTTTCATTCTAACTGATTCTAAAAAGTACATTGTTAAGATCACTGCTGGAATTCTTGTACTGGTACATAATAAATCATAGACTTATTATAATAATCTCTCGACTTGAACCTAATTCTAATCACACACATTGAGCCCTAGTTTATGCTTTTCACTTTCTGATAAACAAACATAATGCTTATCAATTATCCACCGGCAACTATATAATAGCGGGGATTTGTTTGTATAGGTCTATGGTGAACGTATAAATGCGATAACCTATAGCTACGCAGCACACAAACATATTCGTATATTACTAGGCATTTATAAGCCATATGTAGGACAATGCAAATCTACGCGAATCAATATCTTGAATCAATAGCTTGAAGAACTATCTTCAAGCTATTGGTTTTGTTTCACCATTCAAAGTATTGATCGTTTTATTCTAAAACATTTGATAATTATATTTAAATTGTAAATTAACGAAATGACACTGAATATTATGAACACAACATCATGTTTCATGGTGTGAATTCACAAATTTCGAAAATGTTATTATAGAAGCCAGCAGATATTTCATGGTTCCTATCATATATATAGTTTTAAATATTTGGATATCGGCTCGATGTTCGGGAGTCCCCTTGTCTATCCATACAGAATATGACCACCCCATATGTATACATATAGGATTAAATCAGAGTCAGTCGTTGCTAAAGCTAGAGGTGCACCAAAAATAAACGTATAGTTAAAGATAAATAAAATCCGCATGTAAATAAGTAACATACTTCTTACTTTATATTCATAACAGGTATCGATGTCGATAGAGCTAAATTATCAGTTTCTATTATTCTTGCAGTTACTTTGAATAAGCACTACCGTAATATCGATTTTTTCGCAATTAAAAAGTATATATACCAAGAAAATATTCGATTTATAGCCTTGTAAGTTGGAAAACATCCGACTTATAGTTATATTTTATAATTACACGAAGTTGTTGACATTGTTTATCGCTAAAATTCACTGTCTTCACATCGTCAAGGCCTATACCTTTAGCGAAGATTCCACACAACAACACACAAAGGTAACACAACTTTGAGCAGGTGATTTGTTGTGCAGTAGCTTATTGATTGACTCTAGCTCGATGCAAAAGACGTGTAGCGCGAAAATACTATTGCTGGAGAGTGCAATTTAATACTTTTCAAGGGGTTCGACGATATTTTAAATTAAAAGGCTCATTTTTAAAAAGATTATTTGCTAGTATATTGATATGATAAGTATCATATGTTATAAACGCTTATTTTAACAGTCAAACCTATTTAATTTAAAAATAAATTCAGTTTAATATAAGAGTAATTGTGCTTTGAATGCAGTAGATTGATTATCAGCTAACTCAATTAATTTGCTAAATATTAAACTTATATTTATAAATTAAGCAATTAAGTTGTTCTATTTACTTTTAATCGAACCGAAATGTAACAAATTAATAATTGTATTACGCTACCCTGAAATATATATGAAATACAGTAAACTATTACGAAGAGCTAGTTTAACTTCACATATCGTACCACGACCACTATAATCATAATACTGTTGTAATAACAACAATTCTCAGTTGTAACAAGCTCTGGTGAACATTAGTGGCTAAGCGCTTTGCTGTTATTGTTTGAAAACTGAGTGAACTGTCCGTATTAGCTGCTTAGTCATGCGCAACGACACCCCAGCACTCCTCTGCTGTCTCTCTCTCATAAACAGCAATCGGTGAAGTCGTGTGCGTGGCGCGAAGGAAGACGCCGCAGTCCGTACCATGCACGACGCGACGCGAGACGCAACGCTAAGGTCAGGGGCGACTTTATATTGGAGCAAACGAGGTGCCATCTCCTGTTTTATGGCCTCGTTTTTTATCAATACGAATATTCTCATTAATCTAGTAAAAATTAACGTAGAATTTAGAATTTGTCAAGTTTCATTGTAGAAATTGTTTTTATTTTATTGGGAATTATAAAATCAGCGTTGACACTTATTATTTATATTAGGAATAAAGGACATTGTGGTGTTGTGCGGTGACTGAAAGCTGGCATTGTTACTTTTGATAATGATATAATATTTTGAGGACAGTTTCACAAATGGTAGTGACTGGTACTGTAACTTTTAAATAATACAAATTTAAGCATTATGCGTTATTAATATTTGTTGCAAATAAAATAACTTGTACATTTTGACAAGATTCAGCTCCGATTTTCAGACATCAATTTGTAATTCTTCATTTCACTGACCTAATAGTGACGTGAAATGAAGAATTACAAATTATTCGTTTGTAATTGGATTGAAAATTGAAAATGTGTTTATTGCCGAGCTACAATTGCAACTACGATGCATAATAAAATTCAGAAGTAGTAAATACAGCTTAACGTCTGGATTATCTTATTTTATACGAGCGAGGTCTCGAAGTATACTTATCAAATTAGAAATATACTCATGAGCTTTTATAGGAATCGAAACTGGATTCGGAACTTTCTCTACTATACTGTATATTATATGTAATTAACAAAAATAATATCTATTCATTGTCTTAATTAACACGATGCTATATAAGCCCAATTACAAAAAGGTATTAAGTAAACAAAACTTTATTATTCAATTCAGTCTTATTTATGTTAAAGAATCAAATCCCGTTGCTGTAACTATATTTGTTTCAATGCCTTTATAAATGCATCACTTTACAATTTTGCAATAAAGAGGTGTTGCCACGATGGCATTAGGGGGGGGGGGGAACATCCCTCCCAGAAGGAAAATCTCCCCACCTCACCTTTTTTCAAATAAATAAATTTCCCAAAATTAATAAAAAAATTATAATAAATATCTATTTTATAATACATAAAAAAGCGAAAAATAAAGGTGAAAATTGATATAACCCCTAATTCCACAGTAGCTTCGCATCGAAACTGGAGATACAAAATAATAAAATAACAAAAAAGGTCTTCACCTTATATTTGGTGTTTGACCCCTTCCTTCCCCCCACACAAGAAAATGCTCCTGATGCATTACCTAGATAATTTCTAAAAAAAATATCCCACTGTCTATGCGGGCTTTGTATTTAAAAATTATAATATGACAATTTTCATATAGCACCGTGTGTTTCTTCAGATAACGCGGTGTATTTTTCCACCGAGGGAGCAGCGGAAGAGGAAGCAGTTTGAGGTGAATTGTCAAGGGGTGCAATCGTCACTTGATTTGAGCTTCTGAAATATAACAGCAAAAAATAAATTAACTTGTTACGGTGCATAAAATATAATCTTTAGTTTTTTTATAGTGAACGTTATTCTAATCCTTCTAGAAGTGCTTTTACTAAATCTAACGAATTGAAAGACATACTAATTATAAACCTATAATGTTGGAATTATTCTCGTATTAAACATGTTGTATAAATATCTAGACTAATAGATAATAAATAAATATACATAGTAGATATTATATTATGGAATGTATAATAGTCTAATTATTAATCTATTGATTAAGTTAATACCATACAGCCACTGGCACAATAAGGACTTTCCATACCGATGTATTAATTATCGATTATAGGCTATAAAAATATAATTAATATTATAATTTATGTTATAATTTATAACATTAATTATAATATTAATTATCTATTATATTGTTATGGTGATGTATTATATCACATCAATATCAAAATCCGCCATCTTATCTGTATTCTTTTATTCTTCTAAACACTTTGTTATAATTAATCAAATCCATGTCTAAAAAGAGAAATTTATTTATTTTAATTTCATTCAAAAGTTCCACTAATAAAACTTTCTTACAGATCGAGCCAACACAACATAGAATGTAAATAACCAGTAAATTTATTTCTATACATTTTAATATCCTAGCATATACATTAAAATTAAATAAACACTTCAGTTGTTTATACCCAGGAGAATACTTGAAAAATTAGAGTAATAACGGTAGAAGGGATTACATTAAAATATGACATCATTTTTTTGACACGGCAGCAAGTCAAGTACTACCTACCTATAAGACCTACCTAACAAACTGTTC